>MINK01004736.1:0-10353 GCA_001735545.1 Phormia regina
GGCAAAAAGCACCATTAAAAGTGTCCTCATTAGAGGAAATTGTTTTGAATATATTTCAGCATTGTTATGTAGTGTGACACACGTGTCACTACTTTGGAAAGTGTTGTGTTATGATACTCCGTTTAAATCACCAATTGTCATCAACATTCCCCCAGTTGCATATAAACTTAATGTTATTAATAGCATTTGCTCATCAGACAACGCATTATTCCTGCAAATTACAGTTATTATATATTTAAAACGAAACGAAATAAATATTCTCACCAATTAGCGACATTTTTTTATGTGTGGTCCAATTAATTCTAACACATTACATGCAGACCGTTTTGACAGACGAAATCTTTGATAGAATTCGACATCGGTATATAAGTAGAAACGGTTTAGGCGTGTTTTTATTGTTTTTATTTTTCTTACAATTGTTTTATCTAAATTATTATAAACTTCAGAATCACTAAAATCTTCATCATTGCTCGAGAAGTCCATTTTATTATGGTACAAATGTAATCTTATTTTGTACCGTCTGAATTATTTTTTTGTTTTGACAATTCCTACTTAAGTTTAACTGGGGAATATTCATCGGTTAAACCTAGATTTCAAACTAGATAATATATTGTTGAAAAACTACATTTAAAGTTTAAGCTACGTTTAACTACAAAACATAATTGATCTCTATCCTAAAAACTAGCCCTTAACTTAATAAAAATTCTTTACGAACAAAAAATGACCAAATTTTTAATCAAATATCAAATAAGTCGCTTTAAAATTCGGTAGGAATTTAAATTTCTTCCGGAAATATAAAAAAATGTAGAAATAATTTTATTCGAAAACATAATTTATTTCACATACCATTGTGAAATGCTCTAGTCTTATAATACAGACCTGGAAAGGCCGCGAATAGTAGTCTCATATACCTAAAAGTATAGAGATTTCGTATTATCTTCTAAAGGAAGGAATAATTATTTTATAGCAAAATATAAATGTTAAATTTGGTAACAGAACTTTAGGTTGGGTTCAAAAAATATAGATTTGGAAACTTTTTAAAACCCCTTGTATAATGAAGCATAATAGCAGGCGCGGATCTAGCTCAAGCTTTTGGGAAATGATTTTCACAACTATTTCTTAATTTTTATGATTTAGTACAAATTTTGCATAAAGATTTTTCATTTTGGAGAGGGAAATTTCCCTTTTTCCCTCCCCGTGGATCCGCGCCTGCATAATAGTAATTATAATATATTGGTGTGGGCTTTTATCATTTCAAATTGTCTGGTAGATATCTCATCATCAGGAAACTTTAGAAGGTTTTTTCAAGGAAATACTATATCCTCTAATTGTTTTCTTATGTTCCCAGAAGAAATTTATGTTGATTTTGAACCGATTTATTACAATTAAAACTTCAAGAATTGGTAAAATTATTTGATGATGTTCCATTTCCATTTTTTTGCACTAAATCTTTTCTAATTGATTTCAAGTTATTAAACTGTTATGATTGACTTCGGTACTTTTCTTTTATAGGGACCTTGGATTTTACCCATATTTTTAAGTCTTAAAACGATAGATCCTTTTTGATAAGAATAGTTCTCGGAATTGAAGATCAAAGGTAATTCCCATCTTTTTATTTTTAATATCTTTATCGAGATTTAAAAAAGGTAAATTTCATATAAATTTTACAAAAAAATTAAAAAAAAAATGTGAAAACTGTAATACCCTATTTTTTGGTCCACACTGAAAAAGGATTATTTGCGTTTGAGACGATGTACTGTTATTGGAATAATGCTAAAGGATATTATTTTTCTATATGTTTTTCTATAGTATATTTGCAATGATTTGGCAGAGAAAGTTCTATTGTTTTGCATAAAATTTTGTAGAAAAGTAAAAGAAAAATCAATTAAATATTCTATATCATTGATAGGCACAAAAAGAAGATATACAAATCGATTGGTCCATCTGTATAGAACTGAAATTAAAAATTTTTATTTTAAAAAATTAATTTTTACGTTTTTTGTTGACGTTGATGTTGAGTATGTGAAAAGAGCGAATAAACTCTGTCTCTGAGTGCTGTGGGTGCCTACCAATACAACAGCATTACTAATAGTCATTGTGTGTATTTGTATTATTAACAGATTTTTACTTTTTGGTCCACAACACGGTTGTCTATAAACGAATATAAAATTAAAAATCAGTAGCTTAAACAAAGATCAAAAAAATAGTTTTGGACGATATCTCGTAAACTAATGGACCTTTTTAGCAAAAAAAAAAAAGTAAAAGGTTTTGAACTTTTCGTGCAAAAATGAAGTCGCACTGTGGTTCCAAAGCGCTTTTTTGGAAATAATTCAGTAGCTAAAGAACCGTTAGAGGTATCTCAATGAAATTTCACTTGGAGAAGTACAAGTCTCTAGCGGCTCAGGGGAGAAGTAAGAGGCTATCCAAAGTTGCCCATCTCGGGTATGTATCAGGGCAGTGTCCTGAACGAGATGTCTGTTGTCTTGGGTCCGTGATTTTCGATCCGGTTGTATTACCCAAATGCAGGTTTGGTAGGGAGTCGCCGTAATCGTGCGCCATATAGCTAGAGACCTCCCACAAGACGCCGGTTGCGGTCTCAACAGCCGCAGTTACCGTATCCTCATCACTGTACAATTGGCAAACAACAGCTTGTAGCCTTTGGTTTTTAGTCTGCAAACCCTATATTGATGTGTCCAGGGTTCTTGGACCAGAATTAGCTCCTCCTTCCTTTCCATCAACCGGAGGAGCAAAGCAGCAGAAGCTGCCTTAGAGTGGTGGAGGTTGATCTGGGTCACCATCCACATTTTCACTGTTGTCGACTATCGTGATGTTGACTCGCCTCATCCGTGTAAACGGAGAGACCATCCACCATCTCTATGAGAGAGTAAGTGTCCTCTTTGTCGCACGAAGAGGCGTCCTCGACCTTGACCTTACAGTCAGTTGACTGTTTGGCATCGATGACCTTCGAAGAAGGATTGGCTTTGTTATCACTACGATAGACACGGAGAAAGATTGTCAAATTTTGTCAATTTTGAAAATAGTTTTTTCTTTTTTTGTTTTGTTCTCAATACGTAAAGCTGGAATCGACTTATTTTTTGTTTTAATTTTTAAGTCATATATGTGAGATATACATCCAAAAAATATTTTCTGATGGAGTCCCCTTATAACGACAGGCTGACCATTTCAATGAAAAAAGTCAATTTTTGAAGTAAGCTTTCCCCGAACTGGAATTTTGGGTGTTTCGGAGTAAGAAAACGGAAATATTTGTATTTGCTTCTTATAATATTTTTTTTTATATTATACAAAAATTTTACAATGATAGCTTAATTAGTGTAAATTTTATTTATAACACTAAATACAAACTTTTTTTTAGTTTCTTTGATCATTTTTATGAAAAAATTATTTACTATTATTTTTCAAGCAATAACCTTTCCAATGACACCAAATACTTGCATAAATACTTTACACAATCGTTTAAAAACTAGCTGACACTTGGCACCCCTTCAGCGAAATGGGGACATTTTTCTTAATTTCCATAGTAAATGTGTGCTGCAGCATTTCATATACATAAGTGCATAGCAGTTTCAACGTGTTTCCTTAACTAATTATGTTTAACTTTTGAACGGATAAATATAATTAAATGAAATTTCAGACGATTATTACTAAGGTATTTTTCAAGTGTTTTGCAGGAGCACAAATTTCTAGCTGCTCTGTGAGCAGACGGGAGGGCTATCGAAATGGTGATTGTGCTCCCCCTAAACTTTAATTGAATTTAAGATTTGTGTGTCAAATTTGTTGATACATGGTTTTATACACTCGTTGTTTTACCAGCTTTTAGATAAAAATGTTAAACTGAATCACTTTTTATGTTTTCTTTTATTAAAAGTAATTTTAATAACAACAAAATTTTAAATTTTGCGGGAAATATATGTTTTTTTGGACAATTATTTCAAAATAATTTCGAAACTATTGAGCACAAAAGTTTGAAATTTTAATTTGATGATATTTTTAGTCAGCTACATTTGGTGTATCACTTATGAGTTATGAAGAAATAAAATAGAGTAATGGCCTTACTAGGGGTGAAATATTAGATATGTCCATAAGAAAATTTAGACTTGATGGAAAAGAATTAAAATCATATTCGTGTTAACTACATTTAAAGTGCATTAAGTTTACTATTCCTGTTTGGGGAAATGATTTTTTGTCGACCAGTGTTATTAGCCAGTTCATACTATCGCTGCTTTAAAATCATATTTATTACCATTTTTTATGTCAATCCATACCACAGTGCGTTACATATTTATATTAAAGAGTGAAAGAAACCATTTTGTTAAACATCATGTAAATACCTTGTTATCCTCTGCAAACATGTAATTTATTGTATGTGAACATTTGATCTCTGGTCTAATATAAATTATGATCATGATCTGCAGCCATTTTCAATTGACCATAAAGAATTGTTTTAACATGTTCCTTTTTAACAATAATGTTTATTATAAATGGTTGGTTGCCACTTTAGTAAACAACAAGACTTAGACCGGATTATCTGGTGTACAACTAAATTGTTTTTTAAAAAACAATCATCCCTATGCATCCTCCTTCATTCATGCATGCATGCCTGTATGTATGTATGGGTAGTTAAAACATTTTACCAAAATAAAATCCTAAAAAACAATCAATTTTTTTGGGTTCAAAAAAAGGCCAATTTATTTTGGTCTTTTATTGTTTGAACGGAAACCAAAGTATTTTAAACAAAACAAAGTCTTACAAACTTTCTGTAGGTCTTTATTAATAACCATTTCATAGTTCAACTACTTTATTTTTTATTTGTCTTTTTTTGCATTTTTATTCTTCCTTACCAAAATAAATCTAGTCCATTGTTTGCCAGTCTCTGCTTTTTTACTAATTGTGTGAAAAAATGTTTAAAAACAATTGAAGATTAAAATATAAAAATAAGAAGGAGCAGTTATTTTTTTCTTTATGAATTATTAATGAATGATTGCTTTGAAATCATCTTAGAGATTTATTTAGTCTTAAAGTAGCAAAATTATGTTATTGTTAGTAAGTTTGAGGTTATATTTCTAACTAAAAGAGCATATGTTATGATACTCTCTTGAAGAGCAAACTCTGTAAATGTTTTAAATGTTCTATTATTCAGTAGAAGCTCAAAATCTATTTTTTTTTTCTAAATATCTTTTCCAAATTCCAGTTTCCTCGTTGAAAGCAATTTTTTATGAATTGCATATAATCAAAAATATATAATGGAGGAACTATTTTATTTAATTAAAGGTTATGGAAATATATACTCACATTTTTTATAAAAATCAAAATTTTTTAAATAATATCTTAGACTTAAGTAAATAAATAAATAAATAAATAAATAAATATCGAAATATTTTGATTGATTTTCACATTTCGTGTAGCATGTCGAAAAAATCATTTAAGGCCCCATAAAGTTTTTATTCTGTAGCGTATTAAATCACGATGGCGGACGAAATTTGGCTCAAATATTAATCTTATATACGCTTTAATTGGTATTTAAAATTAACAAAATCGGTTAATAAATAAACATGTTTTGGGTAAAGTACTAAAAAGACAGGGTTTCTTTTCATTGTAATTTCATTTCATCTCTTCTGCTGATATGATATCTCTTGAACAAAAACATATATTATAACAAAACTTTGTGCAGATAGTTCGAGAAGCGACATGAACTTGGAAACCAAGAGTGGGCGTGGTCCGCCCACTTTATCGTCCATCTTCATATAAGGTGAAATGACAAAAAAATTTTGTACAAATACTTCAAGGATCAATGTAAACACGTAAACAAAAATGGGCATGTTTACCCACCTTACCGCCCACCTCCTAAATAACGTAAAATTTGGAAAATTTAACGGTGGGTATATAGAAATTATTGATTGCATTCAAAACAATTGTATACATCTACGGTTTGGGGTTCGTTAATTCCCGTAAATTTTTCGTCGGGAATTCCCGGGAATTTTTTTTAATTTTCTCGGGAAAACGGGAAATTTAATATTCATGTAGTTTTATAATCCTATAGCAAAACGTATTACTGTTGATATCGACTCAGTGAAAGCTTTACATTAATGTAAAAACCCAACAACTTACTAAACGCATATAAATGTCAAGTTTGATTTGTCTCAAAGGCAATATTTTGGCAATAATAAACATAAATAATTTTGAATTTGAAAAATTAAATATGTAAACATTTTAAAATGAAAATGGATAAGAACTTTTCTTATAACATCAGCATTTTATTACAATTCTATTATTCAAAAAATTTAAAACGTGTAAATATATTAAGCTACGAATGTACTTTATTTTTAAAAAATAAGCGTCTTGAAATGGTTAACAATATTTTTAAAATATGAAATGAAAACTAATTTTTATCAGATTTCCGAACACTACATCATTGGACCACAAAATATTGTTGAGAACCAGCCTAAAAAGTTTTTAGATTTGTGTATTTGAACGAATTAAAACGATAAGAAAAAAATCCTATCTATACTGAAATTTATGCCACAAATTGTGTGCTATCTTTTTTAAATTTTTAGCATAAAAAACTGTTTAAGTTAAAAATCTGAAGTATACAGTTTTTTATTCCATTATAACTTTCACAAAAGCATACTTCTACTAAATCATTTTATATCGAAATCATATTATTTTTTCTGTTAATTAATCATAAATGTGATTAAAAATATTTAAAGTTTCCCGGGATTCGCGGGAAATCGAATTTTTCATTCCCGTTTCCCGGGAAACAAAATATCACGGGAAATCCCAAACCCTATATACATCATTTAAAGATATTGTAAGTCAAAATTTTTAATTTTAAATTTAGTTTAACAAAATCGGACAAGTTTTTTTTTTTTTTTTTAATTATGACAACATAAGTGGAGAAATTTTCCAAAAAACTTAAATTTTGCAAATAAATTCGAGAAGAATCAATAGATTTTTGTGATCAATATCCCATTTTGTTGTTATTATATGTGGCTTTACGATAATGTAATAATAATCTGAACAGTTTATGTGGAAAAAGGTATAAAAAAATAATTTTAATTTATTTTTTATATAATTTTAGAAAAAAATTTTAAAAAACTCTACATATAATTTAAAATTTATCTGATTTTTGGACTACCGGAACCATAATATATCAAATCTATATAGTAGTTATTAAAGCCTTTTTTGGTGTTATTTCTTGCATATATGAACAAATTGTCTTAAGTAAGACAATATTTACAAATAGGATAATTTGGCTAGAGGAGGCTAAATTTCTATTTATAAAAATGTAAAAAGTATAGAATATATAGATTAATAATTTATAAAAAAAAAAAGTAAGTGGAATGATATTTGATTTTCTTTATTATTTTTAAATAAAATTGATATTTAAACTTTAATAAAATTTAAACGAATAGTGATATTTTATTGAAATTTGAGTATAATATGTATAAACTTATCTTAAAATCGGAGAATTTGAAAAATTCTCATTTATTTACATAAAAATTCCCAAAATCCCAATCTGTATAAAACGTGTTAAAAAAATGTAAATATTTTTAATTGAAATGTTCAGCCTGTCGTTATAAGGAGTCTCCCTTAGAAAATATTTTTTGGGTGTTTACCTTACATATAAATCTATATAAATAAAATTTTAAGTCGATTCCAGCTTTGAATTGAATAAAATAAATAATAAAAAATCCAAAATTGACAAAATTTGTATAGGGCTTGTGGGCAGACTTGTGTCCCAAACTCCTCTGTATGTGCTTTACATACATTTGCATTAAGGTTTTTTTGAAGGCCTTAAAAAAGAATAAAGATCAGAACTAAACAAATTTTAAATAAAAAAAAAAAACTAAAAAACATGAGGCTAAAAATTAAATTTATTTCAAACCGTATATCTCTTAAAGCGATAACCTACACATGTAAGTATACCTGTAGACATTTACAAGGACTATCTATAGATAAAACTAATTTTTTGTCGTATCAAAAATTAATTTTCGGCGATTTTTCGAAAAATTATATATTCCGAACATTGTATAATGAGGTAAACATTTATTTCGACCTGAATATCTCTTATACCGCATTTACATTCAACAAAAATCTAATTTAAATGAGATTTTATTCGATTTTACACCAGATTTTCCATATAAAGCAAAATCTAGTTTCTGACGAGATTTTATCAAAATCTAATAAAATTTAAGAAGATTTTCAAAAATATCGTTTTTCAACACTACTTTCATTTTGGTATGGTAGTAAAATACAACACTGTCCGAAATAAAAATGACAATTGTTTACAAAATAATATTTACAAAATTTATAGAGAATAACGAAAAAAATGTGTTTTATATTAAAAAGTTAATATTTTCTTTAAAATTAAAAGAAAAAATATTAGATCTTGTGGTTTGTGAGAAATTTTTAATGAAATTTAAGTGAATGTGATTAATTATTTGTCTTCTAATTGTCAAGAGAAATCTACTAAATGTGAATATAACGGGATAGATTTTGTTTTCAGAAATTTTATTCAAACTGGATTCTAAAATTCAGTGTAAATGTCGTATTAAACAAAAAGGCGATAACCCACACATGTTTGCATATTTTTGGTACCCATAATTTTTTTCTGTCATATCATAAATGAATTTTTGGCAATTTTTCAAATAAATGGCAAAATTTGAGGAAACACACTACCCCCCGACCCGCTAAGGACCTATACAGTCTAATTTCGAGTCAATTAGTTCAGTTGAAATATTAACGAACACCCACAATTCAACTAAATATGAAAAAAGTTTTAATATTTTAGCTTATTCACATATTTGTTGATAGCTTTTTAAAATATATTTATATTTACAGATAAGCTTAAGAGTCCATATACGTTAGTTACTTAATACTTATCCTCTCTCTCCCTTGCCAATAATTTAATACATTTGTCATAAGACCACAAAATTAAGTGTTGTCAATTTTGTTGGATAAGTATTTTCTGCAAAACACCCACAATAATATTAAAAAATCCACTTCAAATCTTAGTAAATTGTGTTGTGCAAAAATCCTAAGACTATTTATTTGTTTTTAATAAAATTGTTTTTCTATTTTAAAAAAAGTTTATAGCATGTTAGGCTACTTACAGCTTTTCTTTATAAAATATGCGAGTATTTTATTAAATTGTATGTGACCCGTAAGTAGTACATTAATGCATGCATGTGTGTATATGTGTGGGGGAAAAATAGAGTTTTAAAGGAATTAATTCATGGAAATTAAAATGTAATATATATAAAATTATATTAACATTTTTTTAGTTATTTTTAAACAAATTTTTCAGGTATGGTTCTAACGAATTTTTATTTTAAAATTGTGCCGTAAAAGTGGCTTTTCAACAGCACTCAGTGGGGCAGCATTAACTGAGAATTGAATAAGATATAAATCATTCCTTTATCAGATTTAAATTAAATTGTTACTCTAGTGATTTTATAGATACAAAAAATACTATATGAAACAGTTTTTTTTTTGACAATTGTTATCAAAAGCATCTAAAATGTCGTATTTGAATCAAAAAATTAAATTAAAAAGAATCTTCGAAAATATCTTTGAAAAATAATTTATTAAAAGTTCACTTAAAAATATAGAACTTAATAATTCTTAAAGTGGTGGCTGATGAACTTCTTTTCGGAAACCATTAAATGTAATTTAAATTCAAATAGTATAAAACTTTGTATAGCTTCAATAGGATCATCCACCAACACTATTCAAAATATTCAAAGTGTATCTTATATTTAAAAGTACGTAAATTATTAAATAATATTTTCGAAAAATGTCAACGATCATATGGTCTGATATGATTCTTAAAGTTTTTTCTAGAGATTAATTCCGGATGAACTTACAATATTGTTTCAATGGCTTTAAATTTTTATTTGCTGCTTCTTATTACTAAATCTATGTATACACGGTTGTCAAAAATTGTGTATTAAATTAATTTAATCAAAAATCATCAAATTAAATAAACTATGGAACAAAAATAAAATATTGCAACTATTTTAGCTGCATATGTTCCCGAAAGCAACGAGGATGAATATAAAAAAACAAAAAGGCTCCACAAAGTATGGGTGAAGGATTGGGTGCTTCACCGCCAGCAGGAGGGATTTCAAGCTAAATTGCTTATCCAATTACGAAGTGAAGAGCCGGAGTTTTATCGCAACTTGGTATGACTTTTGTTTTGGCGTAGTTTTTTACCATCATCTGTGGATGACTAAATAGTAGCCTCAACAATTTGCTTATTGCCATTTTTTGTTTAATTAAAATTTTTCATTTACTTTTGTAGTTGAAAGTATAAATGATTTATCTGACAATGAC
>MINK01004737.1:0-18307 GCA_001735545.1 Phormia regina
GGTGAAATAATGGGCCGATCATGACCAAAATCAAAAGGCTTCGTCCTTGTGCCAAAAAATCATATTTACCAAGTTTCATCAATTTATCTCTAAAATTGCGACCTGTACTTTGCGCACAAGCTTTACATGGACAGACAGCCAGCCAACCAGACTTTAAGGTGGGTGTAGGAAAATTTTTTCTCTGCGTTACAATATTTGTACAAACGCATAATACCCCATCCACCTTTGGTGGTGTAGGGTATAATAAAATCAATTATTGTAGATATTAATATTATCATTTTGATGATTGGAGCAAAATCAATTAAAAATTAATTAATATTACAAATTTCGTAATTGAACTCGATTTTTACTCTTTTCTGTGTAGGGAGAACTTTAATGACTAGTATCAATAAATTTTGTAATTTATACAAGAAATAATATTTATCTAATAAAGTATTTATAGTAGTTGTTCTATTAAACATTTTACCTGCTTATAAGAATATTATGCTAAACAAAGTATATACAAAGCTAATATACTCTTAAACATATTTACTACTATAATATGTATAAAATTTAATTTGAATTACAATTTTTCAATAAGCTGAACATTATTTTGTATTTTATTCATTTTAAAGAGTATGAATATATTTACTCCAATGCTAGAAGGATGAATATTTTACATACCCTAAGGTTAATTTATTCTTAATAATTATTTTATAATCGGCTTAAATAATGTTGTTTAGATCATTTACATATAAACTTAAATATAAATTTATATCTGTATTTATGCATATATATCTTCTATGCTGACTAAATAATCTAGTTCATTTAAAAGTTGTACTGGTCATATACATATATATATGTTACTAAATATAATTGTATGTTTGTAGGAAATGATAAAAAATATCATACTTAAAATTATGAAAGGAAATCGCATTTTTCACATATTGTTTAATTTTGTTAGCTTTTTGTATTATGTTGTCTCTAGGAGCTTCAAAAAATGCATTTTGATCGATATCAATAATATGTAAATAGGTCCTTAAATAAATATAAAGATTGTAGGCAATGTTTAATTTGTTTGATTAAAAAAACTGAAATTTTAGACCAATCTATAAAAGAATGAAATCCGTGGCATATAGGTACAAATGTTGAAAAAAGATTCTGAATTTTCCGTGCAAGAACGAAATTGCTAGCTTAAAGGTTGATATTCAGCAATATTTGTTTTCTGATTCAATCATATTTTTGCTGTATACATGAATCAAGAGTATATATAACAATAATATGGTTAAATCTCAATAAAATATTGTTAACTTGCAACAATACTCTCTCAAAATTCAATAATATTTCATAAAAAATCTTAATGTAAAAATTTGATTTATTAAAATTTCAAAACATGTGGTTTATTAATCCAAAATTTAAAGACTAAGAAAGCGTTCTGTATATATTGTAAAAATTCAAAGAAATATATGAATTCGCTCCCCATGTTCTGATGTGGAAGTGAAAGAGTTTTAGCTTAGTAAAAATAAATTTTAGAAATATATTTTATTTAGCAACTGTGGATTCTATATTATCAATCAGTTAAAATTTATTTGCTAAAAAAATAATATTTTATTATTTCAATTTTAACTTTTACTTACTTTTGTAGGTTTGGTTTAAAAAAAATGAGACAAATGTTGTGATAACTATGGTGTACCCAGAAATTATATAAATATAGTAGGAAAAAATTAGTCATACGATAAAAATAACAACGATTTTGACTTTATTGATGACAAAAAATATGATCTCTACTTAAATAAATTGTTTAAGTTATTAATATAGCCATTTTTTTGCCATTTTTTGTTGAAAATTTAGCCATTTTAGTCTCAAGGAATTGGCAACACTGCTGCTTTTAGAAAATTTAGAATTAAACCTAGAAATATAATTATTTTTAGGTTTGCCCTAATTATGTTGCTTTTGTTCTGTGCAACAGTAACTAAAGTATAAATACGAATACCACATTGATTGTATTATTCTATAATAATTTACTGTGTATATTACCAATCTAATGCTTAGCAAATATATATCGTAAATATTGTTGGGAAATATACATATTTATTAATATCTTAATCGTTCTTTATAGTTTTGTTAAAATTATTAACGGCCTGCGGATATGTCGACTTAACAATGAAAATCATTTTCTTAGTATTTCCTTAACTCAGTTTTATTAAGATTACAGTATATGTGTTTATTGTAAAATATTAATAAATAGTAGTTCATTAAAATAAATTATTTTAACCATAATTAATTGGAATAATAAATTAAATTGAATTAACTGATTAAGATTAATAAAGTATATAAATAAAAGTTTTTAATATCCTAGCAAAAATAACGAACAATAATTATAAAATAGAACATTTTTCCAAAAGTTTTAAGTGCATATTACGACCTTTTTTTAGAATTTCTTAATAAATACTTCCCAAAACGTGGAAATAATTGTATTTTTAGCAGTAAAATAAGTTTAGGAGTAGAACTTCAAAAGCAATCAACAAAATATTATAAAAACTAACTTACTAAAGGCTACAAAGGGTTAAAAAAGTTTTTCTTTTTCAGCATTAAATAACTACTTCCTAACTTTCCTACATTCAAAGTAGGTCGAAAACAGTGAAATTTTAAATCAGTGAGTTTTCTTTAGTTTATTGATGATATTTTAAATGCTATGTGCGCCGGGTTGCATTTCGTAATATGATTGCGTCAATAGTATTAATTTCATCGCATCGTCATTGTTATTTTAAATACAGTTTTGTTGTAGCAGTTATACATTTGTTCTGAATTTACAGCTATATTGTAAGCGCAACAAATTGTAACCACATTATTGTTATTTGAATAAACTATATGTTGTTGGGAAGTTAGTTCCTATGCGCATTTTGTCGCTTGTTTAAGCCAGAAAAACTTTCCAAATTTCTTTAGAAACACTAAAGATATATTAAAGTGATTTATTTTATATTTGTCTATTTATTTATTTATTTATTTATTTATTTATTTATTTATTTATTTATTTATTTATTTATCAAGTACAGATACAACAAAAATATGGTTGCTGAAAAACAATATATTTATGGTGATTCAACCAAATTCGACATGGTGCTATATCTAACCATAATATACAGACATTCATAAAATATATACATTAGGGATGCCAAACTGGACTGGTTTTTGCAAAACCAGGGATCCCGGGATTTCTCGTGATTTATTTTTCAAATTAGAATACGTTTTTAATGTAAGTAAAAAAAAGTTGTATACATCCCTATATGCAAAAAATACAAATGTGGTTTGAATTCGTATTGATTAGAAGGAAAAACATTATCACTACAAAGTGTATACATTATATGTGGTGCGTTACCAACGATACATCTAAACAATAAGAAATCTATACACCCGGATAAAATTAAGAAAAATTGCTAGCTGATCATAAGGATATTATTGCTTAAGAAATTTTTAAATAATATGGAAAGCATTGTTACCATCATTCATTTATATTGTTATATCATAAAACATGTAAAAATATATAATTTGCAATATTTTTTAAATTTCTAAATAAAATCGACAAATGGAAAATGTAATTGAAAAATAAAAGTATTGCATTAATTTATCTTGATTTCGATGAGATATCACCAATTTATTGTGAAAGGGATAATCATCTTACTAAAAAGGGCGATAGTTTGATGATAAATTTTATTTTATATATATAAAAAAAATATTGC
This sequence comes from Phormia regina, assembly GCA_001735545.1. Classification (NCBI taxonomy): domain Eukaryota; kingdom Metazoa; phylum Arthropoda; class Insecta; order Diptera; family Calliphoridae; genus Phormia; species Phormia regina. The sequence goes on from MINK01004737.1 coordinate 3,720, forward strand.
TGTGATGATTTCCTTCTAAATAATAAAGAGAAGATATCTTCCAAGTGTTCGTAGAGATATTTGAATAAAACGTTCATATTTATGAAAATCCCGGGACGAATTTTTAAAATAATTTTAGAAAATTTCTGAATATATTTTTATATTCTGTATTGCCATAAGGTAATTTTTTGTATTTTATTAATGGAAAATTAAATTCGAGTATACATAAATTCGACAAATCATTATCGAATTATATAACTGCATTCAAGTGATTCCTTCCCCGTGGATCCGCGCCTGGCCAAGACAAAATAAATCATTTTTTTTATTATTAAAATTAATTTTTAAAACGTTTAGATTTTTGTGCAATTTCTTTAATTTTGGATAATTTAAAAGCATTTATTGTGTAATATGAACTAACAACACCGGCAACACTGCATGGTTGTAATTATAATGTTGTACCCATATTTTTTCTCTTCGATTTTTTAGTAACATTTTTTCGTTAAAATCATGTAACTAAATTTTAAATTGTATTTATTTTTAATTGTTGTTAGTGTAACCTGATTGTAATTAAAATAATTAAAAAAAAGTATATAAAATAAAAACTCATAACACTTATGGTGTAATTACATAAACACTATTTATCTCACTATTTCTTTTTCTCTCACACTCGTTCTTGTAAATAAAAACTTAACAATTCAATTACAAAATACTCAAACAATTGTTAAATAAATTTTCATGCAAAACATGTGAATAAGAATAAACGGATGAAAGTGTGGAACTACTTACATAGACTATAGTAGTTGTAAGTGTGATGACGCACTTACTGCAATTTACAAAATAATAATAAGTGCAGCAGCACACACGCACAATATGTTATTGTAAAAAAAGAAAAAAAAAAAAAATAAATAAAATGTTACTGGTTGGATGGCTACGCATTCAAGTGGGCTGTTGGTGCTTTTTCAAGTAGCGTGTGCTTTTTTCTCTCTTTTTTTTATCATTCAATATGCCCGTATGCTAGCCAATTGTGTGTATGTGTAAGTAAAACCTTTAATACCAAACCATAATTGTGGACTACATACTTTAAATCCTTCGAAAAGCAGGGACAATAAGAGCAACAAACAACAACAACAACAAAAAAATGTGTCTTTAATTAATTGTAATTCTTCAGAAGGCAAAAAATTGTTTAACATTTTTCAATTTACTCATGTGAAAAGTGTTATTTAAACCACGATTGTGGGTGAGCAAGCACACGCACACTCTTATGCTCTCAAATACAGATATTTACATCATCAGCAATAGTTTAAAGCGTGTATAACACAGTAGTACAAAAAAATGAAACTTTTTTTCGCTGTGAAGCATTATATTTTTTAAAAGAAGTAACGTGAGCTACATCCCAAAAAAGGAGTGAATAAATATATGCCAGAAGGTAATTGAATGTTTTTTTTTTTTTTTGTTTTTTTGTAAATAAGAAAAATACAATCTCACTTGCAATTTTTTGTTACTTTCCTTAAGATATTGCATCCAAAAACACACACCGATTTCGGAGCAAACAATAAGTACATACATCAGTTTCTTCAATACAATGATAGAATCAATATTCAATAGATTGGACAGCATTGATTTATGTATTAAATTTTTATATTTTTAAGATTTATAATGTAATGAGGGAATTAATGACAATTGAAAGAGAAATTTACTGGTAATAGAATATAAAAAATAAATAAATTGTAATTCGTAAATTAGAAAAAATGGACTTAATATTAATAATACGCATTTAAGATATACATTAAAGTGTCTCACGAAATAAGTTACGTATGCAGTGTTGGAAAAAATAATAGGAACACTCTAATTTTTCAATATGTTCTTACTTTTCTATTTACTATTTACATAAATATTAAAAAGGATGTATATAAAATTAAATAACTTTAAATGTTTTAACTTATAAAGTAAAAATAAAGAACTAGTTCTGACAAAAAATATATTTTTTTTAAGGGTTTGGAAAAAATAATAACATTAAGTTATTGGAAAAAATATGTATTTTTTGTTTAACGTTACCATCATTTCCAAATACATTTTCAATACTTGAATGAAGATCCTTAAATTTTTATAACTTCCTGACAACGGCGTTTCATAGATCCCACAAGATTCGCACATACCTCGGGCGGAATTGAGTATCAGGTTTTTTTAATTTTTTCCCACAACTCTTGCTTATTTTTTTTTATTTGAAGCTACCAATTTTATTTTTGAGGACGACCACTCCATTGCTGGCGCCTCATTTGGCTGAAAACACGTTTTAAAGCTTGTAGCGCAATGCTTGTTGCATGAATTCTCATTTTAGTGGCATTTCATCCTCAGCTATTGGAAGCATTTTATTCTGAAGGATGTATATATAGTCAGCAAAATTAATTTTTCCATGAATCCAAACAGAGGCTGAAAAACGTCCCCATAGCATTATAGATCCACCACCGTGTTTTTACGATTTTTTTTTGGTACATTTTGGATCAAATTCAGCGTTTGCCGGACGACATACAAATGATATTTCTTCAGATCCAAATAGATTGACTTTCTTTCGTCTGACCATAGTACGTTGTTCCAGTTTTTATGACACAGGTGTAGACTGGCAAATTTCAACCTTTTTTGTACTCGGCAATGGTACTTTTCTCGGACTGAGTCCCATTAATCCCTATTTCTTATTATTCGACTTGTCACTGAAGCACACAATTCATTTTTAAGGCTACTTGATGACATAAAGGGTTTATTTTTGGAAAGTCGAACTAAATGTTGGTCAAAACACGATGACGTCTTACACTTTCTACCTGTAGTTTCATGACTTTTTTTCGAATGAATGGCATTGAACACTTCAGTTTTGGAACATTTCATTTTCTGTGCAATTTTTCTAATTGATAAACCGTCCGTATTTAATTTAAGAATAATTTTTTTTTCAAATTCAAATTTATTTACCGAAGACTAAATCATGAACACGAATCCAATATGATTAACCCTCCGCCATGCACATCTATCTGGCCAGATATTTTGCGAATTTACTGTGATAAATATATTTCTAATTCGGGTTTGAGTCTCCAGGTACCCTCTACAAATATTGTTAGGTATCGTTTATGAAAAAACACATTAAAAAAAAAAAAAACAAAAAAATTTATGAGGATTTTTTCATATATACATCTATACATGAATCTGGCGAAAATAGAAAATATATATCTGCTTGGCGTGATAACAATGTAATTATCACTAAAACAGCATATAAATATACTGAAATACATAGTGTATCTGGGCAGATACATGCGCTATGTACGTGACTATCGGAACATTTGCATGACGGAGGGTTATATTAATCACATAAACTTAGCTTTACGGATTTTTAATATGTTTATGTTAAAAATAATAATTTTTATTACCTAATGATAATTTTTGTAGTGCGTCCCTATTATTTTTTCCAATTGAATTTATAAAATAAAAGCGTAAAAGAGACAAAGTAAACAAATAATGAAATTCCGTTATTTTAAGAACAGTTAAATAGCGGGACCCCAAACAAAACTTAATATAAAGAAACTGTTTGCATCTGTTTGTTTCCAACACTGTATATCGCTGTAGAATTGAAGAATAGTATTATATGATTTCGAAAATATTACATCTTAATATTAAAATTTTTACGTGAGCTGGACCCTTTTAAAATCCTTCTAAAATTGTGTATTTTTTATTACACGATCTTGAATATTTATTTAAAAAATTATTATGTCTCTTTTCAGACCGGAAATATTAAGACGTTATTAATATTTTTAATCAAGTTTTCGCTGTTGAAACAAGAAATTCAATATATTTCAGAAATTTTTCAAAATATATTATTTTTTAGTGTACCTGATACTAACACGTAAGAGCTAGAGGGTTAATTTAATGCATTTTTCACTTAAAGATTGATAAATTTATGAAAAACATAAGTTTATTTGAAACTACGAAAAACAGTGGCGCCAGAATGAATGGGTGGTGGACCTACCAAGTTGGTCAACTCAGGTATCAACTTTTTTTAAAGAATTGCCAAAATTTCTTTCATGATTTGATTGGAAAAATTTTGCACATAGATAGCCCTTATAATTATTCTCTACAAAAAATTTGCTCTTTCACTTTAAGAGATATTTGGACCAAAGTAAAATTGTCACCCATTTTTGAATATGCTCTTTTTCGTTTTTTTTCAACTTGACAGGCTCAATTTAAATCTCAAAATTTTTCCAAAATATTCTCTGGATTCTATTCAAAATTCTAAATATTATTCTCGCAGGGATGATATAACTATAATAAAATAAAATAATCAATATTCAATTAACAATGGCGACCCAAAATATTTCCATAGGAAAATCACTAAATGATTTTTATTTGAATTTAATTATCACTGGGAAGTAAAGACCTACAGATAGTAAAAGCTTCGTATTTGATAACAACGTTCTTGTAGGATACGTTAAATCCGCTAGCAGTTTGACGAATGTACCCTAGGAAAGGGTATTGCACACAAGTGGTCATTTTTTTTCACTATTTAAAGGAATTTATTAACACATTTGTTAAAAAATCTTGTACTTCACTATCACTTATATAACATAGTAAAAATTCGTTGACCAATTCCAAAATATTATAAAAATAAAATTATATTTTTTCTTTGGGTTACCATTTATTAAAATGTTTTTACTTCGTCCACTGTTCTTTGCACGTATACAACAAAATATAAAGATTTGTGTACAATATCTTTGTGTTAATTTAAGAGTGTGCGTATGTGTAATTCGGTTAGGACTAACACATTTATCGCTGATACGCACAAGGAGCAGTTGTCGTCGCTACTTGTATATTTGTGAAATACATACATACATATATACATACTAACATACAAATCCCAGCCATTTGAGAATGTTTTTTCATTCTAGTACATACATATGACTTGTTTGTGTGATTATTGACCCATGCCATACTTTTGGTTGCATTAAATGTTCACTTTACAGTTTATGCAACTTATGTTCATAGAAGATACATACATATATATTTATATACATATGTATGTAATATTTTATAGTGCGTTCTTAAGTTGTGTTATTATGCGGTTATCACCATCATTGTTTGTAATATTGCAATATGCTAGTGCTCGTATGTAGCTTAATAATTAAATCTTACAATTTTATAATATACAAACTTACACATTAATATGACTTAAACATAATTATATACATAATATTAATATTCACATATACTTAGTCACATTGCTACTTACTAGGGTAATCGATTCAGTTTTACAAACGGTTTTAAAATCGTGTCTTTCGAATTAAGTGCTGACGGTTTTTGTTTTTAAAAATTTTTCAAAAATAAGTTGTGGCGACTATAATGTAAATGCAGCATATTATGATTACAATATATGATTAGAGTTTCAAATTGGTATGATCACAGGCATTTTTTCCGGTCTAATCTAGTGACCATTCGATTTTTTATATTATATGAATTAATTTTTTATATTAATGGTCATCATTATTATTAGCGCATTTTTATAATTGTTTGATAATATTGTATTATATTCTTACACAATTTAATTTTTCATAAAGAAATTGTGTATAATTTATTATGTTTTTATCAAGTTTGATTGTGGTAGCAAAACCAAAACTTTTATACAAACAAATAATAACGATGTAAGTAATTTGACATAAAAATAAATCTAAAAATATAATTGTTATAACCGGAGAAACCACAAATATGCAATTGCACATTTTTTTATGTTCGTTAAATGAAGCCATTGATAAAATATTTATCCATTTCAGAACAAACAAAGCATTTTGGCATCGACTTGTAAGTGCATATTTTTGCATATTTCAACCCTAACAGTATATTTTTGCATATAGTGCTTTTTAGAGATTATGTTATTTTGTTATATTTAAAGATACTTCGACAGTGAAATATCACTGTAGTACCAATTTATGAAATGTTTATAAGTGCCTGGTTATAGCTGTACGTAATCTTAAAGCTTTTCTACAGATCATATGTTTAAAATTTATGTCTCCATTATGTTTGCGAAAATAAAAAAAAAATAAAAATTAAATTTTTGAAATTTTTAATAGAATATTTCCAAGTAGTTCTCAACTTTCTATTAAATTCCACGAACCTTTATTTTCATTGGAAAAAATAATAATTGTTTTAAATGCGTGTTTGTTTGAGAGCATAATTTAATTTTCATTTATTATAAGAGCTTCGAAAAGCAATAATAAAAAATATTCATACTTATAAACCAATTTACATTTTTTAATTTATAATTGCAAACGTTGCATTCTTGTTGTTAAGTTGTCAGTTAAGGATTTTCAACATTAATGGTAATACTTACATATATGTATGTACATATGTATGTATGTATGTATACATATATTATACATTTAAATTAACTAATGAGAATTAAATTATTAGGGGTTTCAAAAAATAATTTATACTTATGAGTTTATAATGAGATTTATTCCTACTGTACGTATACATGCATATGTGTATTTAAAACTCATATTTAGAAACATATACATATGTAAATACACATACTGTGTTGCTCAGAATAAAACAATAAAATTAGGGTAAACCTAAAAATAGTTCTAGTTTTTACAATATTTAGATTGCAACAAATATTATTTTATAATTAAAGGATTAACAAAAACACAAAGTTTAAAAATATTTACTTTGGCTCTATACAAAAACTGGAATAAAACACAACAATCTTCAAATCAAGAGTGTGTACAACAACAGCAATATAATAATATTTTGTTTCATTTTGTTCTACTTTCGATATTTTTTCTTAAAATTTATAAGTTTTAATGTGATTAATGCTGAATTTGCTGACTATATTACACTTTGGACTGCTCAGATTTTGAAGTCTTAGAAAACATCTTCCACAGGGTTTTGCGCCTGGGAATTAGACGACATGATTAAATTCTTGCAAAACTTTTAAGCAATTACATTTTATCTTATTCATTAATTTACCATTTTTCTTATCCCAAAACGTACATTTGAACAAGATATTTCTCTTCAATTAACCTATTAACCAAAAAATATCAAAATTTGATACGATTTATAAGAATAGAATATGATTTTTTCACTAGAATTCAAGAGCAGACATAATTACAACTTTTCTGTGCCCAAAATAATTTTTTGGTACATTGCGGTTTCTAATGTACACCTTGTCATTATATCGGACTGGGCGGCGTTGCGTATTTGGTCATAGTGGATGCATATAAATAGTGTTTTAATTTAAATAAAATACTTTTCTTTTTTAATATGCTTATGCTTTTGTTGATCTTATGAAGGGAACAACACATTTTCATAAAGTTTTAAATTGTTTCTTTTATAAAAACAGAACCTTTGTTGAGTATGTTTTTCAGAGAGCAGTGCTAATTTGATCAGCCTATAATTTCTTCTAAAATTTATAATGGACTTTTAGCAGAGCATATATTAATTATCTTTTATTGAAAATATAATCCGTTAAGAAAATAAAAATATATCGAAAAAAGAAAAAATTGTTGAACAATGAAATGTCGAAATTTTGGAATGTAATCGGTTAAAAGACGAAATCAATCATGTACTATAACGAATTTTTGTATAAATGTTTCAAGAAAATTGTGAGCAAAATTGTTATTTTTACCATTTTGAAGTTAAAAGGATTTCTTTTTTGATAAAAACTAAACTAATTTTATCAAAGATTTTTTATATCTTCGAAACATTTGAGCAAATTAAAATGTGGGTATGTGGATACAGCTTGGGAGTAATGTGTATGATATTGATTCCCATTAATTTTTTATTTAATCTTTTATCATAAGATCTAAAGTGAAATTTTTTCTGTCATATCAGATTTAACACTGTGCAATCACCAATACACATACTATTTATGTGTTTAAGTATCTTTAAGCTTTCATGAATACATACTTACATGTAATTATTACTTATGTATATGCAATTCATAATAATTTCACATGTTCAGCAATTATTGATTTTAATTTAAAAAAAAGCCTTTTAAATTGTTTTATGGTTTACCGATATCCGTTATATGATGATTGTGACAATGTTATGTTTGTACACTAGGGCCGAAAATACCATAAAACTGCCTTACAGATCATATTGTCCTAATAATGAATACAAGTTATTTAAAGAAATTTTGACTGTACCACACTGCTGGTTTTTGATTGTTTTAGGAAAAAAATTTCAAAAATTAAATTTTTATGAATTGCGTCGTTTTTATGTTGCAGTCCAAAATTTTTAGGTTTCAATATTGTATTAAATTTTAAAACTGTGTCAATTTAACAAAACGAAATATTTTAACATAAAGAATTTTTTGACTTTTGTGAAAAAAAATCAAGTAACAAACTTAATTTTTGAATAATTTTTGAATACTCCATCGAAATTTTTTTATATTAACATTTAAAATAGAGGCACTGGGAGGATTTTCAGCGAAATATATTGGGTTCAAAAATATAATATGCTATTCCTTAGTTTTTATTTTTAAATTTTGAAATCTTTTTTATATTTTTTTTTATTTTAATTTAACAAAATAAATTATGTCAACATTGAGAACTCTTTCATATTGAAGTAAAAGCAGAAAATCAGACCCTTCTTCAATTTAACATTTTTTAAAGTTTTCTTTCTTTTAACATTCTTCTTCAAATTTAATGATATATGTAAATTTATGCAATAATATATATTATATTCTAAATCGACATTCCAAAAATATGAATGGTTTTAATTTAAAATATTTTGAAGTATTAAAAACAAAAACAAAAGTTAAACGCATTACATCAAAAAATGAATTTTTCACAATTTTTTCCTAAACAGTTTAAAACCAGATTCTTGGCTTATTAATATTTGCTTAAAATTATCTGATTTTAGCGCCCTCTGGTAGCCACATAAATGACATTTACCAAAAAAAAAGAATAGGTCAGTTCGTTTGAGTACTATTTGATGTTTTTTTTTTTTTATATAAATTTACTGAAATATTTTCTACTTGTTAATTGTTAAATTAACGTTTTTTTTATGTTTTTGAAATCAATAATTATTTTTGTCATTGATGGAAAATTTTCTAACACAAAAGACAAGAATTATTTAATATTTTTTTTTCTTTTAATAAAAACTTTTATTAGTTTTATTATTTTTGCAGGTATTTTACTCGAAAAGCGTTTCTATGCACACTAAAATAGTAAATATTTCAAGATAAAATATTTTTCTCTTTTGCCATATTTTACTTGAATATTTTGTACGAGCAAAAGTATTAATAAAAGTTACTTTAAAATTTCTATTGAATTTTATTTTAAAACAGAATTATTGGAAAATAGATCAATTTTGTATGAAGTATTGCAAATTTTGGATTGACAATTAATCATTTTATAAACATTTCGCGAACAAAATTATATTGTAATACTAATTTATGCACATTTAAGGGGTTATCGAAAAGACCGTGACATGTATTTAAATAAAATTTAAAAATTCGTGTACATATTGACATTTTTGACATATTTATCATATTTAAGTAATTTATGGAAGATATGAATGAAACTTATGGTCAATTAAAGTCCAATTGTTGAAAAATTAGATGTGCTTTTATGGCTAAAAAATATTTTATTTGTGTTTTATTTTATGAGATTTATAGGGGTCAAACTCAATTTTAGGAAGACGTTTTTCTTTTTGAATCTTTGTGAAATAATGGACATGATTTGAACTACAGGCTCCGTCCCTGGATTTTGCAAGTTCTGTGCACCAAATTTCTTAAGTTATCTTCCAAATCTACCTATAGTTTACATGGGCGCCTAAAAATCTTACATATCATTAGATAGAAGAAATTATATAAGAAAATATGTAAAAAAAAAGTTATATGCAAAGGAAAATATGCAGTATTTTTCAGTTGCTTCCAAGTTCCCATTTAACAAAAATCAAAAAATTAAAAAAAAAAATAATTTTTTTATTGACACTAAATTTTATTTTATTTTTTTCCGTTTTCTTAATTTTTCAAGTATAAGTTTATTTTTGAGCGTTTTTTTAATTTCTCCCTTTTACAAACCTAATATTTTTTAATTGTATGATCTATATTGTTACCTCTCTATTTTTAGAAAATTTTTTTTCGATATATAATTTTGATCTTTATCTAACTGTGTAAAATATTTAGAAATTCGTATAAACATTCATTCATATTTTTATTTTAAATGCAATAAATAACCTAAACATATTTATCATAGACATCATTATACTGATGATAATTTTTCTTTGTCAGGACTATTATGAGTCATAAAGCTCCGCTCATGTGGGGTATATGGGGTCCCCCTTTCAAATTCTACACACACATATATTTCCAAACTTTCAACAATTTTATTTACCAAAAATTTAAATTTTGCCCCACTGTGGCATTGCAAAGCTACTAACTTTTTGATTATAGACCGAATTGTGATATTTTCAATACCAAACAAACTTTAACTTCAATAGACACATGGAATAGGAGAAATATTTCGATATGTTACAAATATGCCCTCCATATTTTTGGGTGGTGGGTATATCAAATACTTACAAATGATAATGCAAATATGTACTCGGATAAAAATAAAATATTTTATACGTAATAGTTGCGTTTTTTTACAAAACCACAATAATAATTTTGTTTTATTTAGTTTATTATTTTCTTCATTTGTATATGTATGTATACAAATTTAATACATATATAATAATTTAAATAAAATCAACCACATGGGGAAATTATTTAAAGATTTTCTATATATTTAATGGTTAAGGACACCATTAATAGTTTTATAACCACATTAAATATTTGAAAATCTCTTTTTACATAATAAATATCATTAATTTATGTATTGTTTTATACATATGTATATATATGTATATGTATGTGTATAATCTGAATTAGATTGATTTAGAAAATTAAGAGTAAAAAAAAAAAACTACAATAATTGTAAATAATGAATGCAAAATATTTGGATGATTTATAAAATAAATTTTTGTATATTTGGCATCATAAATCAACAAGAAATAAATATTACGTTATACAACTTGTTGTTTTCATTGTTTTACAAACTTATTACATACAATACAATTTAATACATAAATGTTAAATAATTTCAAAAATTTATTCTAAAATCTATATGCATGTATTTATTTTCAATAAAATATCTACAACTTATTTATGCATATTGTATTAAATAGATGTATTTATACATATACATACATATACTTATATACATACATATGTATGTGCAGAAATAAATATTTATATATTCTTTATAAATCCATGTAGAGATATGTATGTATACAGCTACTTAAATATTTTAGGAACAATAAGTATGTATGTGTATGTATTTGGTATACTTTGGCATTTAATTTTCTAACAATAAAAATTTATAAAAAAAATATATATATTGAACATTTTCAAATTGATATGAAAATATGAAAGTGAGTTAATGAATGTTTGTAGAAAATTTATGAGGTCACCCGTTCAATTTGTATTGTACTGTGTTTAATATTGTATTTTGGACTTCCAGCTAAATGTGTTGCATTCATAAGAACTGTATTACTATCGGTGAGAATATCTGAAATATTAAAATACAAAAGACAAAGATATATAAATAGTTGTGTATTCGAATAAATATATTTAAATATAACAATTGTGCTAAAGGCTGTTAATATATTATATTAGAGCATTAAGAATTTACAAATAAATTTGAAATGACAAAAAAATAGAGATTTGTGAAATACATACATGTGTGATTTATATGACTTCTCAGTTAAAAATGTTGATTTCAAATAATGAAAAAATTTTAATTACCTACATTTATAAAGAACATATTACACTTTTAAGTGAAATTGTTAAAATCCGTAAAAAAACAAAATATAAAGATAATGATGTTTAAAATTACATACATTTCCGATTTTTTATATACTACATTATCGTTGGTGGTTAGGATATTATGCATTTGTGCTGATGTCTGTAACGCATAGAAATAATTATCCATCATTCACCTTAAATTATACCAATCGACACATTTTAAACCACATTTTAAATAGATCTAACGATGTCTGTCCATTCCTCTGGCTGGCTGTCCATGTAAAACATGTGTACAAAATACAGGTCGCAATTTTAAAGATAATTAAATTTGGTACGTAGGACTTATAAGGAAGAAGCCTATTGAAATTGGATGTAATTGGTAAATTATTTCACCTAGCCACCACACAGATGTCCTCCCGAAATAGGGTTTCAAACCACAAAAACGCTCTCGTATAAGACCAAATTTCGTTAATCACACCAAAAGTGCATAAATACATGTGAATATGTATTTGTATTTTTTATTTTACACTCAATACACGTATAGGTCCATTATTGGCCCCTTTCCGAATTTTGGTACACATAGACAATGGTTGAGGGTATCGTAGTGAAAATCGTAAATAAATTCGTGAAATTTTCATAATGGAAAAAAAAACTAAATAAAAAATAAGGAAATATTTTGAAGCTGTCTCTCGTGGAATTTATTTGTTTTTTCCAATACAAAATTTAACCCCTTATTTTCTAAATCCTAATTTACATGAACATTTTTTTAAAGTGAAGGGAAGTGTTTAACAAAATGAGGCCCTTAGAAGCAAATTTTTGTTTCGTTTTAAAAATGTTATCCACTTTGTTTAAAGGATTAAAATAAAAATAAGTTATAACAAATTCTAAATATCGAAAAAGAAAAGTAAAATATAATAAAAACATGAAACAGTATATTATCGGCCCAGTCCGAAAATATGGTACCCTACACCAATGTGTGCATCAAAATTCAGGGAGAGGTCTGTGGTCAGTAGTGAACCAATATTTATATTGTAAAATAAAACATATGAAAATAAATTATTATGTCACTTTTGAGTATTTCCTTAAATTATCCTTGTGTGGAGGCTATGTGTAAATTATGAACTAATATTCGTAAAATTTTACTCTATTATTTAAATTTATATAGATCTTATATTTGTCGAACATTAAATTGATATTAAGATTTCAATGGCATAAAGGAGAAGTTTATATGAGAGCTATAGTCAATTATAGACAGATCTTCATAAGACTTGGCACTTAGATTTAGATTTACATGAATGATATGTGTGTCAAATTTAAGTTTTTGCTATATTTAAGAGATTTATGATGGTAGAACCCATTTTACGGGAGGACATTTGTATGAGAGCTATATGAAATAATATACCGATATTTCATAACCAAATTTTTGCGTAGAATTTGATTTATTCATGTTCAAAATTGCGAACTATTACAAAGTTTACTTGGATAAACGGATATCATTTAATCAGAAAGCAATTCTAAGCTAATTGGTATAAATTAAGATGAATCTTAGACCAATATTTTTGGGTGCTTCATACATCAACACATCTATGGTGGTATAGGGTATAAATATTGAATAAATCTTTACATATTTTGATTTATATAAAAAATGTTAAAAAGCTGCCTTAAAATCTCATGTTCGCTTAAAATTTAGGAAGCTATCAAGAACTAACATAAAAATTTCTTTTCGCAATATTATTAAATTTAGAAAGTATTTTGAAATTTTTGAAAATTACCTTTATAATCAATAGATCTTTAAAAATGTTCTTTAAATTGCAATCTGAAGTCGTATTAAGCTAACAGTACTTTATTTTGCCATATCTAAGTATTAACATAAATACATTGTACATATGTATGTATTACCAAGAGTTTGTATGTATTTACTTATGTACGTTTTATTAATGATTGTATATTTTAAGCAGATTATTATTATAATGATGTTGTCTATTTGTTATCAAATTGTAAATTTAATATTATAATTACCAATAACTAAGTGAACCATTAAAATGCTGTAGTTTGAAGTGTGATTCCAAACATTCAAATGATGAACAGACCTGTAATCGGTAGATAAAATTATAATAAAATAAAAGAATAATAAATAAATAAATAAAATATGTTTATATAAACATCTGTACTTACTTGACTCCTTCTATATTTAATAAATCCATTTCGAGATCATCTATGGATAAACCCTGAGGTACTGAATCCATTATTAAATGCTTTGATTCTTTGAATAAATCAATTGTTGTCATTATTACAATTACCGAAAACAGTAGAGTGCACAAGGGATCAAGGAATAATGCCTTTGGCTAAGGAACAAGTTAACAAAAATAAAATAATATTTTTTTATTAAATATTCAACTATCTTGAGGTGAAATTATTATTGTTGTTAAATGACTTACAAATATTTTAATTAATACTGATGCCAAAAATACACCAAAACTTTGTACTAAATCACCAATAACATGTATCATGGCTGCTCGAAGATTTAAATTTGTATCATTTCTGTTGAATTGAAAAATAATTAAATTAATTGGCAACAATAATAATAATTTAATAACTAAATTCCATAAGATATTAAATGAATATAAATATTTATATGGTTGATATTTTGTACATAAAACGACATAATACCTAATGTTTTGAAATTAAAAAAAGTGAAATATTTAATTATTCATATATTTTGAAGCTTAACAGTGCTATTCTGGAATTCATGATAGTTGTCAGTCATTAGTTATTATCATTT
>MINK01004746.1:0-13696 GCA_001735545.1 Phormia regina
TAATCCCTTTTTTATTACACTAAAAATGTCACTTTTGTTTAAATCTAAAAATTAAATAAAAATTAAACAATAAAAAAATAATAATAAGAAAAGAAATAATTTCTTCTAAACTTACCCGTTGTGGGAGGAAATTCATAAAAATAGGCGGAACGTGGACTTAAACAACTACAAATTAAGCAGAAAAAAAAGTAAATTAAATATTTTCTTTTATTTGTTAAGGAAATAAAACAAATGTCTGGTTGTAAATTGTACAAAGTAATAAAGAAACTTTTAGTTTTTATTTTGTTTAAAACTTACTTTTGTTGCACAAAATTCAAATGATGGACAGCATTGGGCGGGATAGATTGTAAACCTTGTGGGTGTGTTGGCAGCTGTTGTTGTGGCTGTTGCTGATGCAGCTGGTGATGTGAAACAGCTCCTTGCATTAATGATAATTGTTGCTGTTGAGCTTGTTGTTGTTGCTGCTGCTGCGCTAACTGAGCTTGATGTAGTGTTTGTTGCTGAATAAAATGTTGCTGTTGCGTTAAAGCACCACGAGCAACGCGTGGTGCAAATACACCATAACCGAAACCATAAATTTCATCTTCTTCTTTGTCCGACAGGCAACTTGAGGGCTAGAGTTGTGAAAAAGAAAAAAAAATGAAATAGAAAAGTCAAAAATTAGTTTTCTTTTATGAACTCATAATTCATGGTCAAGTTTATGAAACTTGAAAGATGCTACAAAAACAAGTGGGGAACAAAGAAAGGTTTTTTGTATGAAAAAAAAACATGCAAAGGAGATCTAAATCTTGTTTTTTTTTTTTTGAGTTTCTTTGTTTCCTGAGAAATTTATGGAACTTGTTGTAGTAGTTATTATTATTATTGTTGTTGTTTATACACCAACACTTACTTAACAAAACGATTACACAGAAAATTGAGAAATAAAATAAGCCAAACAATTTTTTCTTTAATACTCATTTTTGTAGCAGACAACAAACGGAAAATATGAAAAGTTTTTTTGTCAAATTTTTTTGTAAATGAACATTTAATTTTCTGTTGATATCCTTATGTTTTTCTTGGTTTTCTTTTCATTTTTGAAATTGACTTGTTTTTTTATAGTTTAAGGTTTTAAAATTTCTACTTCACTATTTCAAGTGGCTGTTTTGCTGGCTTCTTTGGCTCAACACCTTGGGGAATAATAAGGACACAATATTTAACAACATCAAAAAATAAATATATACTTATATATGTATGTGTATTCTAACTACATTTACATATACTAGGACATATACAGCCAAACAAAACAAAACAAAATAAATGGCCAAGTTAACAATGTTGTCAAAGTTTTGTTAAGTAGCATAATTTCAAGAGACTACTTGAGGGCCACTGTTCTTCAATTCAAAAGTAGCAAGAATAAAAAAAAGTCAAAAATCAACAACAACAATAACTGAGAACAATTTAAAATACGATACGAGGGTGATTAGGAAAAGTAGAATTATATATTTTTGTAAATAAGAATTAAAAAACACACACACACAAATATATTCTTAGTTGTCTTAGTTCTTATGATGCATGATTTTTGTTCGTGATGAGCCATATAGAAGCAATAGAATGTGATTTTTTTAATTAAAAAACTAATATATCGCTTATGTATGCAATGCTATTTTTCAAAATTAATTTCCTCAATATGCAATGCTATTTTTCAAAATTAATTTCCTCAATACAAAATGGGATACACGAATAAATTCACATTATACCACAATCATGTCAAGATATATATATATTTTTTAGTAGTATTTTTTTATAAAAAATATTTTCTCAAGCTACAACATTAATTTAGAAATTCGATAGATGGAATTTTAATATGGACCTCCATATAGAGAGATATACAAATGTGCAATTTTATATTTTTTTCTAATAGCCACCAAATTAACTCATGAATTTTGAAGTTAAAAATCAAATTTATAGGACTCTATTGTGGACTCTTTGTAATACTATTCCCCTATAATAGGATATACTACCCATGACAAATTGTCTCAGCTAAGGCGTGAACCCCATAAACTTACAGCAAAAAGCCATAACTACAATAGCAGTGATTTTCATTAAAAAATTAAACAAAACTTTCTTAAAGTCCTTTCTAGCCTACTTCCGGATGGATATACTTTCACTTTACTTGATAGCAATAAAAATTTACAACAAATTTCACATTCCACAAAATAATGTAAACTTAATTTTTTGTTCTTTTCCTTTTCAGAACTGCTGCTCTTAACAACAAGAAATTGGCCTCAAAAAATAGTGGTTTCCTTTAAGAGTCCAAACCAAAAAAAAAAAAAAACAAAGCAACAAATCAAACCAAAAACAACACGGTTGGCCAACAGCAACATACTGGCCTAAAACAAATTCCGTTTCAGTTGCTAATCTTTGCTTTCTTTCTGTTTTTTCTTTCCTTTTTTTAACTGCCCCAAATGAAATTGAAAGCGCTTCAAAATAAAGATGTTTTCATAAAAACAAAAAGTAAAAAAAAAAAAACTTTATAATAAAATCAGTCTAAAGGCCGGCAACAACTTTAAACAAAGTTAATATTAAAATAAAAAAAAGTACCATAACAAAATAAAGAAAGAAATAAAATTAAAAAAGCAACAAGAACAACAACAAAATAAGCAGTAAAAATAAAACAACCATAGAAATTGTATTATTTAAGTTTTATGCCTTTTGTTTTCATTTTTTTTTTTTACGAAAAATTTTTCAAATCAAATGTTAATCATACGTCCAGGAGGTCATCATCATCATCATGATTTCTTTGTTACGTGCCACAAGAAGTGTTTGTATAACAAATATAATAAATACAATAATAAAAAAAAGCTACAACAACAGCAATTTTCCCTAAAACTTTTCTGCTGGAAAATTTAATTTCTTCTTAACTGGATTTAAATTATTTTTTTATAGAGACCAAAATCCAAATTGAAGACATAAAGGTATATACATAACATCCACTCACAAAATAATATGATAAACTTTAGGTAAACTACGAGAGAGAAAGAGAGAGTTAAGAGGGAAATTTTTCTAAAAAGGAAAAAAGTCATTTGTTTCTTTATTTTTGGACAAAAAGTTTTCCTAAGAGAAATTACTGCAGTATTTTTTTTTTAGATTTTTCTTGAAGTTACTTTTTCTTTCGTTTTGCTGTAATAATAAACAGTGTTCATATTTTTCTTTAGCTTTGACAAATTTTAAAATACTTTTTTTTGGTATTTTTTTATCGAATTTTTGTTTAGAATTTTATAAAATCAAAATTAAATTGCCAATTAAGGTATAAACACTGAATAAATAATTTAATGTTAACAACTCAAGAATAAAAATTATATAATAAAAACCAAAAATAATGGAAAAAGTTAAACACTCAGTTTTATTCATTCATTCACTCATTTTATTAGGATTTTTTTGTTTAGGCTTTTAAATTCCTTGAGGATTAGAACAAAAATAAATTAAAATTTGGCAGTTCGTTTAGAAACTTAACTTATTTGGCTAACATTTGTAGAAAAGAAAACATGAAATATAATTATTAAACTTTGTTTTTGATAACCTATAAGAGTTAAACACAAAAAGCAAAAAAGTAATGAAATTTTCTAGATAAATAAATAGACAAAATTAAAGGTAATATAAAAATTTTAATTTTATAACAAATAGGGAAATATTAAAGATTTTTTTGTGAATAACTTTATAAAAAATAGAAAAAAATATTATAAAATTCTTATAACGCTCTCCTATGGATGCCTCCTGTGATTGCCAATTAATTAATATTTCCAAATCACTTTGAGAAAATTTTCAAATATAATTATTTTAATATAAAATATATATATTTTAATATAAAAATCTATAGTTGTGTAAATATTGCATAATTTATTTTAAAACTTATTTTAAAATGTAAAAAATTGTAAAAGCTGTGTAGGAGTTAATTTTTAAAAATAGTAATAGACTACCATCAGAGCTTCGAAAGAATTAATAAAATCTTAGCTTAATTCCCTTAAATCTTAATTCTGTATTAAGAAATAATAGATTTTCATTTAATAATACTATTCACAAAAATATAATTCAATAACTTAATTCAAAGGCTTTTCTTTAAATAGAATTAACTCATAAAGAATTCATTAAGTGTTTGTCAATTAAAATCAGATCCAAATTGAATAAAAAATATTTTTCTTTCATTCAATTTGTAATATTTTGATTCTTTATTCTTTTACAAAATGAATTAAAAAATATTTTCTAATTTTTAATTTGTAATAGATTTAAATTGAAAAAATGTTGAATGATTTAGAATAATTTTTCAACTTGAATTTTACAATTAATGAAAGAATTCTTTAAGGAATTTATCTTTTATAGAATTAATTCAATTTATATTAAATTCAACGAATTTAATTCTATGAATTAAAGTTATATAAATGCTCTAAAGGAATAAATAGGATAATAAATTTAGTTCGATTTTAAAAAGTGATTTAAAGAATTAGGCCTTTCGAATCTTTGACTGCCATTCATAGTTAATAAAATAAATTTTAAAAATAGATAACAGAAATAGAAAGTTATTAACTAACTCGTCCCATGACAATAAAGATTTTAGTTAAAGAAAAATATCAATTAAATTAATTTTTAAAATTTTTAAGAACTTAGAAAATTTTTAATACAATTTTGAGAGTTTTTTGATTTTAATGTGAGTCTTTCGGTGATATTTACTATTTGTAAGGTATTATTTTTTTAGTAGGGCTTTTATCAATCTTATCCATTTTTTATTTTTTGCAGAGACTTTTTATATAAATTTGTTTATTTTCGTTTTGAGATTTTTGGTACTAAAGCGTTTTTTTATGATTTTCGTTAATTACTGTATTTTTTTCTGTCACAATTTTATATGAATAATTATTATTATAATTATTATTATTATTATTTTTTAATATCATTTTTGTGATTTTTTAATTCTTCAGTTTTCGATTTTTGTTATTTTATTTTGTATTTAAGCGTTTTTTTTTATTGATTTGTTTGCATTTTCAACTTTTTTATTTAAAATCAGTTATGCTATTTTCCCATTTTTTGTGATTTTGAACTATATGACATACTTTTGTAGTTAACGTTTTTAATTTTCATTTTTTTTTCTTTTTAGCTATTTGAGTGATTTTTGTTTATATATTAATTTCATTATTTGGGTGAAATCTTAACTAAAAATATTTACAATTTTACTTTTTTGATATATGAGGATTTATTTAATTCTAAGTTTTTTTTTAATTAATTGTTTTTTTACGCAATTTTTGAAATTTGTATTTTTTACGTTTTGAGATTTGCATAAAAAGTTAAGGTTTTTTTTTTAAATTTCACTTGGGAAAATTGCGATTTTTTAATTCAAATATATTTTGCTATTTTTTATAATCAAGCGTTTGCATATGTAAAGCTCCATTTTCTATCCCTTTGCCATAGTGCGATTTATTTTCTTTCAAAAATTTTGACTAATGATCTGATTTTTGATATTTAAACGTTTTTTTTTTAATACCAATTAAGTAAATCACGATTGTTTGTAATTAAATAAATTTTGCGTTTTTTTACTTTTAAGCATTTGATAATGTTCTTTGGAAATTTTTTTATATTTTAGCGTTTTTTTTTTTAATTCTTGGCAAAGTGGTTATTTATATGCTTTTAAGAATTTTTTCAATATTATGTGATTTTTTTCTCATTTGAGAGTCTTTTTATTTGCAATTTGTTTAAACAAGATTTTTTTATCTAATTTTTTTTTCGATTTTTTTACATTTTAGAGTTTATTTTATAACTTTGTTTACCTGATTTTCTGAATCTGGATTAGTTTTCCTATTTACTTTTAAGCATTTTTTGTTATTAAATTCTTTGTTTTTATGTCCTCTGGAGTTTATTTTTTATATTTTAGCGTTTTTTCTATTTTATTTCTAAGTATTTTTTCATTTGCAACTTGTTTTAGTAAGAATTTTTTTTAATTCAAATCCATTTTTACATTAAATTTGAAAAATCATTTTTTATTGACTAATCGTTTTTTTTTTTTCGTTCTTACAATTTAACAAACTTCGATTTTTTAATTGAAACAAATTTTGCGATTTTTTTTTTATTTGTATTTTGACGTTTATTTGAATAATAATTCAGAATCTGGACTTCCTCGACGATATATGAGCTCTTAAGCTTTCTCTTCATTTTCTGATTTGTTTTTGTTTTTAACTAAGCGTTTTTATAATCTGAGCGATTGTTGTTTTGTGGGAGAAATTTCTCTCCCACAAAAAAAAAATCTCAATGAAAAATTTGCACCAAATCTTAAAATTTAGGGTAATAGTTTTGAAAATCATTCAATTTTAAAATAGTCTGAATTTTAAATGTATTTTTTAAATAATAAAAAATCGGAAACTTCTCAATAAAAAGGACAATTTGAAATTTATTTTCATTTCAAGTCTATTGAAAATGTTTATAAATTTTTTTATCTCTTAAAACACTGTAATACTTTTAACAAAATAAACAATTTGTATATTTCATTTACAAAGTTACAAACTAGTTTTCTCTGCCCTCAGCCAAAATTTGCTATTTAAGTATAAAAATTTCAAAAAATCCTACCAAAAAAATGTTTGTCTAAGACAAGGTTCGTTTGATTCAATTTTTATTTTTTTTTTCGCTTCTAACTCCTAAAAAAAAAAATAAATCAACAAAGTCAATGAAATGATTATTGCCAAGTCTAGTTGTCATTTATTCGCTCTGGTTTTTTCTACTGACATTACGTTTATTTTTAGACAAGTAAGTTGTTTCTTTGTCATGCTGGTTTTAAAACTATTCTATTTTGTTCTCTTCTCTTCTGTTCTATTCTATATATTTTTATATTCATTTTTTGCCAAATATTATGTGCTACAAAACTATAAAAATACTTATGATCCTCATATATGAGAATAAACATAGTATTGTAAACGAGATATGTATATAAAAATGCAACAACAGTAATAGAAAGTTTTAAAACAAAGATGAAAACTGAATTCAATTCATTTTTAGCAGTAAAAAGTATAAAGAATAAATGCCAAAGAAGTTTTTCTTATTCCACAATTGTCTTATACTAACTATGTAGCAAGTATATGAATATATTGAAAAAAATGTTTTTATATTTAAGTGTGTATGTGTGAGTGTTGTTAGCAAATTTGTGGTTGATACATTCTTACATGTTTTTCCTACAATTTAGAGTTTTTTTTTTTATTTTTTCATTTTTTTATTGTGGAGTCAAGTTGTGTGGAAGTATGAAAAACAATTTGCTTGTTTTATATTAAAACATATAAAAACCCAACTAAAGATGGAACAAATGCCGAAAAACGTAGCACAAACAAAAAAAGATAGACAGACAAACATAAAAGCAAAATATAAAAAAAACTAAGGTTGCAACAACATCATATTAAATATATAAAATAAATCCAACAAATACAACAACTAAATAGTCATATATTTCATATAAACTTTAAGAAGACATTCGGAAAAGTTCTTTAGTGATACAAACAATAATTCATTGCAATTTTTAATACAATTAATTTAGGATAATTTTAAATTTTACAAATAAATATTAGTTGGATAATGAGTTTTCCTTGAAATTATTCTAGAATCAAACTTTGTTTTAATATTGAAAATATAGTTTTGAAAATTTAATTATTTTAAATACATTTTTTAATAAAAATTAAAAAACGTACCTAGATCTGAATGTTGTCTAGAAAGTAATTGTCTTAGTTCAAAAATACCTTTGAGTCCCACCTCCTATCATATCATATAAACTCTATATGGCATCTTTACTCCAACACATTTAAACTTATACATATATATATTCAGTTTATATTTATATATTTATAGACGGTAGAAAGAAAATATTCCTTTTTTTATAATGCACACACACTCTCAAACACATAACCATACACATACGTAAACAGACATAGAAGAGAAGCAGAAAAAAAAACATGCATACATAAAGATAAATCCCCAAAGGGCATGTCAACACTACACATTTGTTCATCGGCTGAATAAAACAAAAAAAAAACAAAAAAAATACATATAAAATAAATAAATAAAAAAAACTGTAAGAATAACTTATTATTATTGTTGTTAGAGTTTCTTGTTCTTATTCCTGTTCATCTTTTATAGTTGTAGTTATTTTTATTTTTTTGTTGCTTGCAACTTTTTTCTCGTTTTCGTTGGTTTCAGGGATCAAGGGAATTGAACAAAATAATAAAAAGCAACAACAACAACAGTAGCAACAACAAAAATATTGTAAATAAAAGTTGGTTCAAAAAAATATTCAACTGCTATTACCAAAGCGAAAACATAAGAATAAACGAAAAATAACAGCGAACAAACCATATTTTTTTCTATTTTGCCAAAAACACAAATTTTTATTATAGAAAACTAACAAAACATAAAAAATACAGTCTGTGATCAACGTATAAGGGAAGTTTTAAAAGTGCTCAAAATTTTGATGGAATTGAAATTAAATTTAACTTTAAGTGGAATAAATTTTGTTATAAAAATCATTGCATAGAGGCAGTAATTTCAAAAGATAATTTACAAAAATTTTTTTTGAAAGCTTTTAATTTGGCGCCAAGAAGTATGCAGCAAATAATAAACTAAGTCTTAAATGTGCATAGAAATTTTGATATTTGAAAAATATTTAATATTCAAATTTTCGAAACTAAATTTGATGCTCATCATCAATTTAGTGATTGGGATTTTAGAAAATATGGGCTAAAGAAACAATGTCCATTTAGGAACAAATGTGAAGGTTTTGAACAAAATTCTGTTGAATGATTTGCTTGTTTTTAACTTAAGAGAGAAAAAAGAGTGTAAATACTTTCAATTTCAAAATTATTTCTGGACCCAGTCAAGATTTCGAAATCATGTTTTGCGTAGACCTTATCAAGAGCTTTAAGAAGAAAAAATTCCAACCAAACGATTAGAACCAATGTTTTATTATGTTTTCCCCCACTTATATTAACCATCTTGTTGATAACTCCTTATGTGATAGAAGAGAAGTCTGGGAGATAAATAGAAAACTTTTGGCAAAGGAAAATTTACTTTTTCCAATAGAACATGAGTCTGACAAATAAAAATAAGACAGATTTTTAATATTGAAATTTGACTTTTTTGTTACAGTAATTAATACATTTTTTCTAATATATTTTGTTTTCTTAGTGAAAATACTTTTGCATTATATAAAATATTAAATATACATTTAAACAAAATAAATAATTAAACTAAAAACCAAAATATATTTATAGTTTAAAAAACACATGCATAAAAAAAACAACACTAGTGCCTTTATAAATAAAACATCAAGTGTAATAAAAACATATGTATAAGGATATATAATAGTTGGCTGTAAAAGTAAATGTATGTTAAGCTGAATATTTAATACACGTACATAAATGTATGAGCGTGTGTGCGTTACAAATATTAGTAGGGGGTTTTCTTGTTTGATTATACAATATTTACTAGAGTGAAACCACATTTACACATACAAACAAATATAGAATCAAACTCACACAGCACTTACATATACATAAATAAACAATTTCAAATTTTGTTTTATTTTCTATTTTTTTGTTTTTTTGTTTTTGGTAGTTTTTTTCTTCTTTTATTTGTATGATGTATGTTTATTCTAACACTTAATCAAAACCGTCACCACCTTTGGCATCCATAAACCCACAAGAGCAACAACAACAACATAAACAAAATAATAACTATGTAAAAATGACGGCAACAACAAAGACATAACAATAACGTCTTGTTTATAGCTAAATGGTTGATGTTGTTAGTTATACTTCTTTTTTTTCTCTTCTCCTTCATTTAGTTTAGTTGTATGTGTAAGTGTTGGTGAGAAGTTTTGCCATTTGGTAAATAGTGTTTATTGAATTTTCTTTTTTGATGTTGTAATGGCTGTTGTTGTTGTTGTTGTCGTTGTTCTCTTTTGTGGTTCCCGAAAGCAACAAAAATTATTTGGAAAATCGAACAAGCACAAGAAAAAAAAAAACAACAACAAATAATAATAAAAAAAAGCATCAACAAAGTAAAAGCTTGTATAAAAAGAAAAAAAAAAATAAACCAAACAGCAGTTAAACCATTCATTCCATTCCAATAACAATTTTTTATACTCTTAAACTTAGTTAGTTCCTCTGTAATGGTGTCAGTGTCATAGTGTATATTTAGTTAGTTTGGATGTGAATGTTGTTGACTATTTTCCAATGTGTACATACCGAATATTTTCCTGGCACATATATGGGTTGACTATGACTATTGGGCAAACCACCACCATGCATGGAACTGCCCCGATGACCGTGTAGTCGTTGTGTAGCTATGCCACTGACTCCACTGCCACTACCACTGCTGCCACTGCCACCGGCGGGATTCATAGGGCTACGTTCAGCCCAAGCTGCTTGTCTAGCATTTTCTAAAGCACTTAAAATATCTCCAAAGGGAGCCATTAACAATTCACAATAAACGGATGCTAGACCTTCTAAATGACCACGTTGTCCATCCTAAAAAAAGTCATAAAAAATCAAATCAACAACAAACAAAAATCAAACAAAAAAAAAGCATTAAAATGAATGAGAGACAGAGTTAAAGGTAGATAGGAAAAACAAAATTGAGAAGATATATATTCTCAGAAGAAAATAAAAATAAAATTAGAAAAAAATAAAAAAAAGGAAAAAAAAAGAAAATGTTTATTAAACAAAATACTCCTTTTGTCATTTTCATTTACTGAGCGAGAAGAGTGATGATGGCAACAAGGTTGAGTGATGAGAAAAGATGGTGAATAAATGGATGGATGTTTGGTTGGTTGGTTGATTGGTTAAAGGTGGAATGATGGTTGGCGTTTGGATATACAGAGACACGGCCCTGATAAACATGTTTTACTTAGCTACTAACTAATATATACATAGCTACTTGTTTTTTTTTTTCTTTTTGCTTTCTACTATTTTAAAAATAAATAAACAACATTAGTTGTGAGTGAAGTGAAGTGAGTGAGTGATGTGGTCATATACACATCATAAGAATGGATATGGATGATGGTTGTTGGAATGGTTGGTTGAATGTTTGGTTGTCAGTATAAAATAAAATGAAATGAAATGTTTGTAATGTGATATTATTTATGCGATGATTTTTGATGTGAAATGATGTTTGTGGTATGTTTTTTTTATTGTTGTTTTACTTTAAGTTACATGAAGTTATGCACAAATATACAGTGGTATAATCTTCAACATTATGTTTTTTTTTTATTAAATAAAATTTAAAATCTTGCAAATTATTTAATACAAATAAATATTCATTAAATAAAATTATATTTTTCTACAATTTATATAATTATTTTAAATAAACTTAATTAAGACGTACTAAAAATAAAATAAAACACTTCTTAATATCCTTCCACGCGAAGTAAAAAAAGGATTGAAATAGTTAAACTAGAAATAAACTTAAAATGAGTTAGAACTGCACTGGAACCGAAACAGAATTGAACTTAAACCGAACTAGTACTGAACTAGAGATAAACTGGAACTGAAACTCAGCAACTTATATAGGAGATTAAACAATTATTTATGTGTAACTTAAAAATAATTTGAATTTATTGATATTTGATTGAATCCAATTTTTGTCTCAAAATATGTTGCAATATAAGAGCAAGAAAATTTATAATTATACTTTTTAATAAATTGTTTAAATAAATACTTAAAATCATAACATTTTTTATGTGACAAAAAAAAATAGATTTAGTACAAAAATTTTCTAATAGAGCGAAATTCTGTAAAACACTTCATTAGCATTCTTCGTGCATTATAACAAGCAGGAAAATTTATTTCTTTTTTTGAACATTATTACCACTCCGGCATAATTTTATAAGAAACCTAAATACTTTATAATTTTCTAACATTTTACCCACTGTGCAATATATAAAAATAAAGAGGAATACTTAATGTATCTTTTAGATATTTGATGAGGAAAAATGACTTTTAACATACAACAAAAACAACACAGAATTTAAGCATCAACAAACAACAAAAACAATATTAAAAATTACCTTCTCTCCTAAAAGCATGAAATACAACAAAATAGAAAATAAACAACAAATGAGTTGACCTGTGTTTAGACAAACACAACAGCAGTATCGTCAAAAGCAGCAGCAGGACTAAACACAAAAAAAAAAAAAAAAAAAACGAAGGAACCAAAAATAGGATGAATCTATATGATTAGCTAACTAGTCAACTAACGAAGCGGATACAACTGGAAATCTATGTACACAACCTATAAAACTCAATAGCATCCAAACAACAAAACCCAAGATTAAAGGATACAAAACGAACATTAGCCAGGACTATAAAGGGAATGGCAAAAACAGCAGCAAAACGAAATCAACTAAAGTAGCTCATGTTGAGCTAAAGAAATATATGATGTGGTCAATGGCAATATAGAAGAGAGTAAGTGTAAACAAAATTTACACTACAAAAAAAAAAATACCTGTGAAAGGTACAACATACATACATGTAAATTAGTTTACATACACTTACTTACAGAGAATAATATAATTTCAGTTTCTTTTTCTTTTTTATTAGAATTTCATATCAGTTTAGTTTACAGTTTTCAAATTGGATTTGAATTCATCTCAATACACAAATATAGATATCTATGTTGGCGTTTAAATGTACGTTAGTATGTGTTGTGCCTGTAGAAATGAATGTTATTTAGGTTTATGTGAAATGATATGTTATGATGATTATATGCCTTGTGGTTTTTATAAGCACGTATATACAACTATGAGGAGCCCCTATTTATACATCTAACAGAGCAGGGAAGTAAAATTAATAGATTGGTACTTTTAAACCTAAAGAGTACCAAAAACTTTGGCAAAATATCATTAAATTTTTTGTCAATTTTTTTTAATAGATTTTTGTTTAACTAGAGTTCAGTTCTAGTTTGCTGTTAAATACTTGAGTTCTAGTTCAATTCTATTTATGTTGTTTATTGCCTTCATCTTCAAGTGTGTTTCCATTTAAAATTTCCTATTTTAGTACTTATAATTTTTAAGTCAGTCCTTTCAACATTTCTATAAAGGAAACTTTTAGGTCCTAACCAGAAATAGTTCAACACTATTTTACAAAAAACCCAAACAGATACAAGATATGCTACTTCATTTAAACAAAGTAAATACATGATTAATTGATGACAACTAAATTTTGCAGTTTTCAGGTCGGTTGATTTGTGTTACTTAATGTGTTTACTTTCTTTTGGTTCAGGGGATTCTCTTACATTTTCCTCTTTTCCTTTTTTTTTCATTCTCATCTATAAAAGGAATCATAAAATTCAACTTACACAGATACCAAGAGTAACTACTATTTTATTTCTAAATCATTTTATGTATATGTATTTAGTAAGTTTATATGTAAATGTATTTATGTACATATATTTGTTGGTCGTACTACCACTACCACTGGCAATTGTGTTTGTATACAATATTTAGTTTATGTATACTTGGCCTAAAAAGCACAAGAGGAGCAAAAAAAAAAAACAGAGAACTTAATATAAAAAATAATTTGGAACAGTTTGCATAAAATGGAAAAAATGGAAGCAACAGCAAAAAAAAATTGTACAAAAAATAAAATAAACTGTAATGCGTTCTAGTTGTACAAGTATTTAGAAATTCTTTTAATGATAACTG
>MINK01004747.1:526-20142 GCA_001735545.1 Phormia regina
ATTTAGACTAGATTTAAAAATGGTTTTACATAAATACAACTACAATACATAACTATAACAAGTTTTAATCATTTAGACCATAAGTTCTCACATGATTTTGCCCCTTGTGACACTACAGTGGAAACGCGACCTTTTTGAAATTTCATAAATAATTGTAGATAAATCCTGGATGTGTTCATGTAATACCTTCATCAAGTTATAATGGTATGGTCAAAGATAGATTTTACAATTTTCTGATATTTAACAGCTCGGTTAGTTTTCACTTTTTAAAATAATAATTTGTCAAGAAACGTTGTAAATATTTGAACAGAAGAAGTTTTTAAGAAAATAGTACAATTACGGATCAAAAACTACAATTTTATAGTCAATACTGAAAATCACATTTATCATCCCTGATTGGATAAACGTAATTGCTTAACAACTTTGCTTGACCTTTTAAATAATGTGGTATAATATTCACGTGCAAGGCTCTGTGAAATATTGTTTCTGCATTTTCAAAATTAGTGCTGTTCAAAATGCTATATAGACAACAAATTCAACTTAAAATCATACTAGGGAAATCAAGTATATATTATAAATATTATACATATATAATAAAAAAAATAAATCTAAATAAAAAATATATCTTATATGAAGATTGTCCTGTTTTATTCTAGTTTTTGTAAATATCCAAAGTAATGTTCTTTTAGAGTTTGTGTTTTTATATTATATATTATATTATTTCATAAAATTATTTTGGTTGTAAACCAAATATTGTAAAAAAGTAAAACATTTTTGATTTTGCCAACTTTGTGGCTTATGTTCTACACAGCACTGTCGGTATATACATATAAAGTATCTAAGCATTTTTATAATTTGAATATATTCCTCAATATTTTCATTATCATTATACAAAACAACTATAATTGAGAATAAATTATCAGCGAATACAAGTCAAGTACTCATCACTTCACCCTTAAATCTAAAAGCACTAAATAATTCAGTCATTATTCTTTTCAAACACCACATTGTTCTTTTTCAACACAACAT
This sequence comes from Phormia regina, assembly GCA_001735545.1. Lineage (NCBI taxonomy): Eukaryota > Metazoa > Arthropoda > Insecta > Diptera > Calliphoridae > Phormia > Phormia regina. The sequence continues at coordinate 1,556 of MINK01004747.1, forward strand.
ACCATAGAGAAAATTTTTATCATAAATATTCAATGATTATCGGTTGCTGTTTGGAACAACACCAAACACATCTAAAGCTCGCACTATTACATGTTTTATAAATGTAAAAATTTATTCAATGAAACAAAATTTCACCAACCAAAAACATCACAGGAGTAAAAAACACATACATACATGCACAAAAGAAAAATATTTCTCAGCTTTTGTTTGTTGTATTTGTTATAAATGACAGATAATCTTATTATTTATAAACACTTGACACAGTTTTTTTTCGTAATGTTTGTTTATTTGATTTATAGTTGTTATTAATATCTATTAACTGTTGTTTAATATCTGTTTTATTCATGTATTTACAAATTGGTATTATTTTTTTAAGATTTACATAATTTTTGTTGTTATTTTTTCTTCTTTTTAAATATTTTCTATATTTAGTTACAAAATCAATTGCAATTCGTGTCGGTTTTTAGTTAAATCAGCGAGAGCGTGAGGTATGAGTAAAAGAGAATGATTATTTTCTTTTTAATTTTTTTTTTATAAGAGAATTTTTAGTTTTCTTCTTTCAAGAAAACGAAGAGAGTACGAGTCAGAAGAGAGTTTGTCAAAGATGAGAGTAACAGCTATTAACAAGTTATTTAGTAATAGAGATGGTAGGGGGAAATTTTTAAAACATGTACCAAAAAAAAGCTTTTATTTTAATAACAATTTATCACAAAATATTTATGAAAAATATACAATTGCAATTTATTTTTAAACGAAATCGACATATAAACTGTAGTTGTAGTTGATCAAATAAAATTTTATATATTTTTTTTTAAATTATTCAGCTGTTTGAATAAAATTTAAATTTTCGTCAATTAACCGAACAAGAAAAGAATAAAATATATACATGGAAAAACTTGTAATTTCAAATGTATTTTTTCGTTTTATTAACATAAACCTACAAATAACAATCCATTCACATTTAACAAAAATTATCCCAGATTAAAATTACTGGCAAATTACATAAATATCTTAAACTTCTTTTGAGATTATCATTCATTAAGTTTAAAATTAAATTTCTAGAGTTTTTAAAATTATGTTTCCCGTTTATTCTGACTTTAAGAAGTTTTATTAAATATTTTGAAAATCAATTCTAGTTTTTTCCAAATAACAATAATTATTTATTGTTATTTGGAAATTATTGCATAATTGTTTATTCATATTTTTACATATTTATTTAAAAACACATAAATTTATCAATTTTTTCATGTATATTCATACTATTTTTCATATTTCTTTATATGTGATACAGTTTATTCCTGCATATTTCAACACGTTCTGCTAGAAACTTCTATTAAAATATTGTTCATATAAGAAGTATCAAGAATTATATCCGTTAGATGATTTTGTTAAATTGTACCAAATAATATACAGACATAGTTTTCCCCTTTTTCTAGTAGTACCAAATTGAGTACATATATACAAAGTTTTTCATCTCTACTTTGTGTTGTTGCTTTTTAAATTTTTTTACATATTTTTGTGCTCGTGCTCTTTTTTGTTGTTGTTTTACTTATTTATTATTATTTTTTTTTTTATTTATTTTTTTTTTTTTTTGTGATAAGAAAGCAAAGGGGGAGTTTAAAAAATATTAAACACGAAAGTAGGTGAATGGAGTAATAATTATAAAAATATACATTGTACAACAACAAAAATTTATATGTATATGATATGTACCATATATAAGAATTTTTCGTTAAGTAAAGCAAAAATTATACACACCTTGAATTTTAGTATAAAAAAATGGAGATGAGAAGAAGATACAACAATTAAAATTTAAAGTATTTGACACAAATTTATTTAAAGATAATTAATTAATTCGTTTGTTTGTTTTTTTAGCTGTATTTGCAATTGTTTTATTTTTAGACACACATGTGCTTAGAACAACACTTTTTTATCTCACTTTATTTTTGTTTACATTTTCTTTATAGAGAAATTTTTTAAGGTAATAAATTTTTAATGATTTTTTTTTTATTATTTATTTTAATTTTCTTTTTCACACCTGTTTCTTTTTTAAGGTTTTAATTTGTTGCGTTTTGTTTTACTCTCAAATAAACGTCTATTTTATTTACAGCTTAATTTATCAAAATAACACCTTTCATTTCACATTAAAATTTGATTACGTAGTATTAGTTGAAATCATGTTGTTATTGTTGTGGTTGTTGCTGTTAGTTTAAAAAGGGCAAAAGCAGCTGTTTAGTTGTTGTGTTTAGTTTGCACGCATAATTATTTACACTCACTCTCTTTTATTTTCCTTGTAAATACGCGAGCAAAATTTATACTTTTATTTTTTTACTCTTTTTTATCGTAATTTAGTTTTACATCACCCAACAAAAATTTAATCAAATATAACGGAATAGAGCGGAAGAAACAATGACAACATTACATTAGTTGTAAATAATTGTATTAAAAACAGAATAACACTTGTACATTTGTTTCTTATTGTTATTGTTGTTGTTAAAATTAATGTTGTTATTGTTGCTGTTGTTACTTTGCTACTACACTCTGATGATATTTGATGAATGACCTCAATATTACGCACAAAAGCAAATACAAAACATTATTAGTTGTTTTTGTTGTTTAGCTTTTTTGTTTCTCTAATATTCGCCAACTTTTTTAATAAACACTCGCACACGAAGCTTATTTTTACGCAAATATATGTATTATTTACCAATAAAATTTATTTTTTTATTTCAACTACAAATTATTGATTTATTTCTTAAAATATTTATTTGTTTTATTTTATTCATACATATATTAAGTATTTTTGCTTTTATTATTATAAATATTTTAAATTGATTTTAATTAGAGGAGCTCACATATAGAAATTACTCGTATTTTGATTTTCGCACTTCTCTTACCACTTATTTATTATTTTTATTTTATTCTTCCTTTACTAGCTCTCAATTATTTAAAATATTATGATACTTGATTCACAAACAAACAGACACGTTATATTTTTATTTGCGATTTTTTCTTTTGGCTCTTCTTCTTTCACACCAAAAAATACTCTCACATAATGAAATAATTATTTTTTTATTTTATTTTTTACATATATTTCTAATTTTTGTTAAACACAAAATAATTTTTACAAATATTTTTTATTTAGATTCTCTTGCACTTTCTATTGTGGCATTTTTTTTGTATTAGATATTTTAATTTTTTCTTTTGATATTCGAAATTTATTTCTTCTTATTTATTAACGTTATTTCTTTTCTTTTTTCAATTTGTTTGAAACGGAAAGAACTTTTAAATTACACGTCCGCGTTTATCCACTTTACAACCGCACTCAGGCAAACTCACAGCGAAAATGACTAAAGAGCTAAGAGAGCTTTAATGCAAGTCTATACAGTTGGTATAGTAGCAGTTCAGTGTTGGTATGAAGTAATTGAATCAAAAAGTACGAAATTGCATGCAAGTTTATTAAAGGTACTTTTTATATAAATGTACATTTGCTTAGTACATGTGTTCATTGATTTTTACATAATAAAAATTATAACACAAAAACAAAATATGTACAACAACATGTTTTTTGACAATTAAATAAGGTTTTTTCTCTCGAATAATTCTCTAGTTTTTAATTTATGGTGGAATTATTAAGGAGAGTTCTCACTTTAAGGTCTTCTTAAATCAAACAATTCAGAAAGTAAAAATAAAAAGGAAAGAAGTTTCAGTTTGAAAATATTTGTAAAAAATTGTGTGCGTAATAAAAAAAATATGGGCTTTTAAAATCGAATTTCACTAAGAATAAAAAAAAAATGATTAAAAGAGAATAAGTATGTTAACGAACGCGTTTCTGGATATATCGCATGGTTAAAAATCCTTCCGCGTGAGCTATGGCTGTCTATTAAAGAAAAATATTTCCACAAGAATTTATTTTGCACTGAAAATTACAATAAAAAAAAAGATATGTTATAAAACTTTTATATTATATTATTTTTATAAATACGACATTAACAGCTTTTAATAGATACCTCAATCTTTGCAATCGAATAAATATAAGAAATATTTATGATTTAAATGAGTTAGAAAGGTAAATGAGTACTGAAGTTTATCTTTTAATATTTATATTTCGTTTTGATTTTTTTGTGATCGACATTTCAAAAAAAAATAAAAATAATAATAATAATAAATAAATTTGAGAATATTCTCTGTAATAATTGTAACTTTTTATTCATTCCATCATGATTAAAACTTATATTGTGAATTTTTTACTAGTAAATTGAAAAGTTGCAAGTCTATTTTATAGAGAAGAATTTAATTTAATTGTAAACCATCAGACTCAACTTTTACTTTTTTATACTAAACTTTTTTAATTTCAAAAGTTTGTTTATTTATGCCAAAAACAATAATAATAATGATAAATGTCTCGCGATACTCACATGACATAAAACATTTAACACAATGATAATATGAAATTTTGACCGTTTCATATTAATGTTCTGGATGTTTAAGCACGGCTGCTAAAGCATACATACTAAAAGCTGACCACCAAGACTCACAAACATAGTTGCAAGACATATTTGCTAATAATCGGCAAATTTGGAGAATATAATCGTCAAAAAATCATCAGTATAATGAATATAAGGTACCTTTAAAGTCTAATGACTTACTTCAATATGGTATTTTTATTAAAGTTTTAAAGTTTTGTTACATATTTTGCGGTTTTCCTATTTTTTACTCTTACAGAAATTGTTGAGCAATTATGCAACGCTTTTAAACATTTGAAGCCATTATTTCACCATATAATCATTTTTTGATAAATTCTTTCCAACATAGTACTGAAATTCGTTCAAGTCCATGTTTGTCACAATTATACGTGTTATATCAGTTCACGTTAAATGAAAACTCGTATTTCAAAAGAATTACCAATAATAGACAAATAATAGAGTCGCATAAATAAATAAATCAAGGGTTCCCTGTTTATAATTTTGTATGACTTTCAAACGAAAATAAGTTATTTACATAATTGATTCTAATTTATTATTATTTTGGTTCCCATAAAACGTTCCTTATGAGTTAACCATTTATATTAACAAACATAAATTAAATAATAATAATTAATTAAATAATTAATTAAATAATAATGTATAATAACAAATTGCAAAAATCGTTCTGAATTTTATTAAAAAAAAAAATAAAAATCATCAAAATAAAATGTAAAATCAGGCCATTTTTAAACATGTTTTTTTTAGTAAAACATAAACAGTCGTTTTCACAAAAACATAATGTATGTTTGACAAAGGTAAATTTGCATAAGAAAAAATAGTAAACCTTTATCAAGCATACATTACTTTTTGTGAATATAGCTGAAAATATTTAACAAGATATTTTGTCAACATTTCATTTCTTATGAAGACTACTCGTAGGGACTTTTATTAAACAAAAGATATGAAATTTTAAGTACCACATCTCGAGAAAATATTCATCGTTGGCGATGTATTAAGAAAATTGAAAGAGTACTACAAGAGAGCTGTGAACATATGTTAAGAGAATATATTATATGGTACATGAGTACTGCAATATCTTACAAGTTTTATATACACTGCACTACCATTAGAAATAGACTTATCAACAAACTTAAATAGGATACGGAAATAAAAATTAAGAAAAGTAATGCCAAATTAGAATAATTTGAAGAGCATAAGCAAAACACGACCTTTCATTTATGAACCCAATTTATGGAAATGATATAATCTAGGTGATAAAAATGAACGCTGGTGATATTCGTTTTTAAATCTCAAAGAATCGTTTTTTGGAAATTTTGATATCATAATAAATTGTTTTCAACAATAAGATGATACCATTTTTGCTATCATCTTTCTTTGTATTATTGGGTATGAACCTTTTTGTAAGGACTTCCTGTGCAATGTATATTTTTGAAGTTATGAGCAATAAAGTGTAATTACTTTTGGAATGTTTTTGAAACGTCATATATTTAGAACAGAAAGAGTCTACTCAGAAAGTTTGTTATTGGAAAAACATTTGCAATTCATAATATCTGTAACGAATTTTATTAAAATCGGAGATATCAAATCAGAAATGTTCTTTTTTCTCCGTTTGACATGGAATCATTTTCCCATTGAATACAAAAAAAAAATAAGAATTTCTTAAAAAATGCAAACAAGTACGTTTTGTCCTGTGACTTTTCAATTATAAATTAGCAAACATAAATTTTTGAAAAATTTGATTTGTCTTGGTACTAGAAATTGGTATATCTAATATATACACAAGGTTAATACAACCCTACAACTAGGGTTGGAAAATAAAAATATTTTTGAGCATAAAAACAAAATTCAAATACCATTAGAGTACTAAAATTCATAGATTAAATGCTTTAATTCGTATGACAGTATCAAATGACTCGAGGGAGTACTTCGGTATTTTTGAATATTAAAGAGTATCACAAAAAGTGCTACAGTATCAACTTTTCCATCCCTGCCTACAACTAAAAGTTGAAAACAGTGATGCTCATTGACATTTGTTTGTTTATATTTTCATTTTGACACTTCATTGTTTCTTTCATTTAAATTGCAACGGTACGCGCTAAAAACTGAAAAAATAAGCATTTATTACCAGAATTACTTTGCAAATATTAAAATATTTTCAAAAAACGTATTTTAAATATAAAAAGTCTTCCCAAAACAATTTGATAAGAAATTTTTATATTATTAGAAAATAAAGTTCATATGAAATAACTTAACCTCAAAAACTTAAAAGCCGGTTCAAGAATTATAATTTTCTGAAATTGGAAAAAAGGAATCTGGCTTTGAAATGTCTACATTAATTTTGGAGTGTAAAAAACTATGTCTCTACCGTTGCTTATCTGCGGTGGCTTTGAGCATAGGCATGCAGTTTTTTCTACTGGCTGTGTTCTTGCTCTTTGTTAACTTTCATGTGTTGCATCCAGTAATGTGGATTACAGAGACTGTGGGTCTAATGTTTTCATTTTACACCTGGCTTTCTATAATGCCTTTGATATCGGCAGTAATTATTTATGGCATATTGTTGGGAAAATCACATTTGGCCGTTAAACAATACTATGCTACACGTTTTCGTTGGCTGCTTGGTACGGCTATAAGGAAAATGGCATTCTTTGTTATACATATGGCCATGGGATTTTTGACAACTTGGTTGTATGCTCGATATTTACATATGGATTATAGGTTTGTTTTATTTTATTTTTGTTTACTCCAAATCATATTCTAATTAAAATATTTAAGATCTCTTATCTACAAATGTTATTCCTTGGACTGTTTGAATACATATTACATCTTCCTTATGGGTGCTGGCATTTCTGCTGGTTGTTATCATTTTTTCAAGGAGAATTTACGACAAGAACCCGAAGTGGAATATCCCATTTTACAAGAAAATAAATTGGTCAAAATACGTTCTTTGCTTTACGCCACTTTGTATCATTCATTGCTGAAATCATTTGTACCCACTCTTTGTTACGCCTTGGGTTATTGTGTGTTAGGAAGCTTTGTAAATCGTCGTTTAGGTAGTATTTTCGGCGTGGAATTGGAGGAAAGTATATCTTCTTTCTTTGCTGTGGCGACAAATTTGAGACTCTTATTTTATGCCTGGATTTTGTCTTCGCAAATTTTAAGCAATATGAATTTAATGCAAAAATTCTTTTCCATATTTTTGGCTGAAGAAATGCATTTTGTTATTGAAAAAAATCCTGTAGTTACAGAAGGGCAAAAAGAAATTACCTTGGTGGAGGCATTGGGCATGTCTCAAGTGCCTGTTGTACAAAACCTAGCAGCTTTGGATTTGTTTACTCTGGGATCTTCACACATGACTAGAAAAAGACAGGATATTTTTGCTCTATCAGTGCCAGGTAAGAGTTTTTAATTGTTATCATTCTAAAAGACATTTTTATCACATATGTTTACATTTTTTGACAGGAGGTCACCCTTACAATTGGAATCAACTTTCTGGCCAATGTCTTTCCATTATTAATGCTTTCATAGAGGAACTAACCGCTTCGGTGAAAAACATATCCACTATGAAATCATCTCCATTATTTTGTCACACTGACAAACCTACAGCTACTGAAGCTGCAGAGAAAATACTTCTACGCCAGTATAATGAAACCTATGGTATACGTAGAATGATGGCTGAATCACCCACTACCAACATTGACTCTTCGATACCCTCCAATATATCTCCAAAATCATCTAATGCTGTAAAACGCATCAACGCTCAATTCGAACACATGTCAAAGCAATTAGAACAAGCTCTCAATACCGCTTTTCGTACTATACCAGGTTTGTTTTATATGTTTGGCGAGTCTGATGGTGCCAAAACTGCCTTTTTACTTTCCAATTCACAAATGATTGTCTGGCTGACTCAGGGTTTGGCGGGCATATGTGCTGCTTCTATAGTTGAAGATAAATATGGTGTGGTTCAAGTGGCTTTACCTCAGATCATTAGAGCCTTGTTGAAACTTAAAGGTGAATTGGATAAATTGAATAATGTTAATTTGAATGGCAAAAAATTAGATAGAAATTTAATTACTTTGAAGAATGCTGTCAAACGTAGTCTTTATAAAATTACTTCCGTATTTGGTGATTATTTGCGTGATTTATTTGATGATCCTTTGGAGATACGTACTTTGCATTGTTTTACCAACTATCAAGATATTTAGTTATTATTTTGTTTAATTTCAAAAGGTTTTGTTTAGAAAAATGGCGTGACAATCATTTTTAAGTGAAATTGTTATACCTGGTAGTTTTTTTTAGCATTATATAACAATAATTTTTATTTTTTTATTTCTTCTGATACTGAAAAATTGTATTTAATTGTATGTTTATTATTATTATTTTTAAATATAATTGTGAATTTAATGTTAAGTTTCTTATTTTATATTATTATTAAGTGTTTATTTTTGAAATATCTCTTAACAAAAATTTTTTGTATAATAAACTGATGCTGTAATGAATCTTACAATTGGTTCTATTTTTTAGAGTTCACATTTTTCTTTGAAAATTCAATTTTTTGAAAAGGTAGTTGAATTAAAAAAATAATTGTAATTTGTAGTTATCCAAAAAAGTTTCTAAAAAATCCAAAACTTCACAAGAAAATCAAATAAATTGCAAAATTTAACTAAAAATCTAAAATTTCACCAAAAATCCGAAACGTTACAAAAATTCAAAATTTATTTATTTATAATAAAGACTACGGATGAACTCCTTACCGACTGTGAGAAACAATGAACATTAAAATATATATATTAGAAAGATATTAAGTTAGTATTTAAATTAAGATATTTAAATATAATATCTCTGTCAATAGCATTAATATTTTTATGGAAATCTATCAGGGAATAGAATTTATTAAATTCCATACAAGTGACCAAAGTTAGCGTAATTCATTGAATAACATTTAATATTTAAGAATTTATAGTAACTCGTTCTATAAAATGGAACATTTATATTGATTTTGCTAAGGTGGAATTCGGATTTCCATTCAATAATTTAAGTGGGATTAACATATCTGTACGACTTTTTAGTATTGGAAGTTTAATTAGAGCTAGTCTATCTTCATAAGAAGAAAGTCTTATATTAGGATTCTAACCCAGGTCACGGAGGTAAAACAACAGAAATTAAACTCGAACATATTCAATGGAGTTTATATGAACCTTATATTGAAGATCCCAGATAATGGAAACATATTTCAGTATAGATCTTACTAAAGTAAATAGTTGCTTAGTATATGGATCATTGAAACCAACGCTTTTAGAGAAATATGGGAACGGAAATTCAATTTTCTATCTAGTTGAACACCCAAATCATTAATTGTTTCTACGAGTTTGACCATATTATGATTTATGAAGCAGATGACAGTTATAGGATTAGATCTGCAAAAATTTGCATTTTTGGACATTAAGATCCATTAAATTAATTTTACACAACGAAGCGAAGTTTTTTAAGTAACGTCGTAATAGCATTTTAACGTCGTCAGCATACATTAGGATATTGGAAAAATTAATTATGGATAAAAGATCGTTTATGAACAAAGTAATTAATAGAATATTTACACAAAATATCTTACGAATATTTACATATTTATTTTAAAAGTGATGACGAGTTTTGATATAATAGTAGTGTGTAAAATTTAATCTAAAAATCTGCTTAGGTTTCGATAAGTGGTTCAATAAATGTCATTATGCCATACGGATTAAAAATACTGAAAGGCTTAACTTAGCAATTCCTCTATAATTGGATATTGTAGATTTTGAACCGAATTTAAATATATTTAGATTTAAAAAATATTTTAGAACAGTATTGTCATCAATAGGAGTATAATAATGCCATTTGATTCTGATATGAAATAACGATACTGAAAATGTTGTCAGATGAATCCATATTGCAATGTTTAATGATGGTTGGATAAACTGTAGTTTTCCGCTTCGAGTTTACAAATTTATAAAACGATTTTGGATAATTTTTCGGATTAAGTTTGACTTTATTTAAATAGTTACTGTATGTACATTGGTTAGCAATTATATAATTTATATAAGAGGAATTGTGTTAATACTGTTTATACAACTTATTTATCTTGTTTTTTAATTTCGAAAGATATCTTGAATTTCACGGTGGTCCAGTAATAGTTATCTGTTGGATTTTTGGAACAGAATCCAGAAAACAATAATTAAGGCATTTATAAAATTAGTTAAAGCAAAGATTTATATCATTGCATTTAGCGAATAATGGAAGCCAATTAACTTTTGGATAAATTATTTTGTAGATTTAGGTAGTTCGTACGACGGAAATAAAAGACATTATTAGTTTTGGATAAATGATTGTCCTTGGATAATGAAATACGTGGATCAGTATTTCTGTTGTATAATGTTAACTGTCTTCAGGATAAGAAATTGGAGTATGACGTTGTATCGAAAACTCATTTGGTTCATTAACGAAAATAAATTCTTGTAGAAAGCATTATTTATCCAATTAATTTGGAATAGACAATTATCTATCCCAAACAGTGCGAAAACATATATAAATACTTATTATTTAAATTATTTTTTTTAAGTTTTGAAAATGTTTAATAAACATTTTTATATTGATTCAAATTTTCAATGTGTCGAAAATAATTTTAAGTATTTAATTTAATTTTAAGCATTCGTTCAACAAAATGTATGAGAAACAATAATAAAATTTGAAATTTATTTATGTTTTTATCGTTTTTCATCATTGATATCGTGCGACAGGTCCCAAATTTTAATATCAAGTTTGGAAATAAATTTCATATTTAAATTTGAATATTAAAACTATATTTTTTTTTTAATTTTTTCAAACCAAAAAATACATATTTCCATTTTAAACCAGAATTTTTATTGGAGTTTTTCAATAAAATTTAATTTTCTGAAATTAAATTTCTGCTTTCTGAAACCTTTCCCACCTTAAAAACCGATTTTTTATAATGAATATACATTTTTGGTTTATTGTCCTTAAAATTATAAATTTGTTTATGAAATTTCACTATTAAAGTTAACATTTCTTTTACATTAAACACTCTTAAAGACCTCTAATGGTATAAGAAATTTTTTGTAATTTAACCACATTGTCGTCTTTTTTCACATTGCTATCCAAGACAGGGGGTAATTGTGGTACATCTAAAGGTGTAGGTGTATTAACCATTTGTGTAAGAGCCGAATTGGTTTTCTTAAGAGCACCTACAAAATTTAAAAGAAAATAAAAAAATGCTTTATAAAAATTTTTGAAAATTAAACAAATATTAGTTTTATTTTTTTATTTAATACATAGTGACATATGTTGTTTTATTTTTTAATTAAAATAATAACGAAACAATAAATTACAAAGCATTTTACATATTATATTTGATACTTAATTATACAAAAGGAGTATTTGTAACATATGTTTGCTTAACCATTTAAGTACCAAATTATAATAGTCTGTGTATTTTAATAAATAGAAAACATTTCTCAATATTGTTCAACAATATTTAAAACAAAATTTTATGGCTAATTTCTACTTTTTTCAATCTTAAAAGTAGAGGCAGCTAAATTAATTTCATATTTGAGTTTAGCCAATTCATTTCTTAGTTCAATATTTTCAGGTAGTCATTGTTTTAAGAAAGTATGAGGTTTTGTGGCAGACTTAACAACTAATTCTTCATCATGATTATCGTGATTATCTTCAGTGACATCAGCCTTATTCGCAGTGGTTTGTTCTATAGCATTTGTGAAGACTTGAGTTTCTAGGAAATGTAATGCTCTGATAACAAGACCACCTTCTGGATTATAGGGTGAATTTCTATAATGTGGCGATAGATTGGGTGTGTCGGGATTAAATGGTTCATATTCTGGTATTATATCTTTGGTCCAACTAAAAATTGAACGTGATTCTGGAAAAAGGAAAATTAATGTTGTTAAAAATGAAGAAAATTATATGGGGATGATAATAAAACTGCAGGAAACTAATTGAATATATAAAAAATGTGATTAAATTACACAAAAAGAAAATATAAACAGAATGATGTTTTAGCAAATTTAATATTGTTAACATTTTATGTTCTTAATGAAACAAAAACTAAATTTCTAAAATTACTTAATTGAACATGTATAATTAAAATTACACTAAACAATAAAATGGTAGATTAAATACATACATATAAAAAAGTTAACAGAATTATCTTATAATTTAAGATAAGTTTTTTAGTTTTTTTTTGCTTTATCCTTAATTTGTTTGATATTCATTATGTAGCGTTTCTTGCTTTATATATTGCAGTATATTGCAGCATTTTATTTTTAAATCATCTTTTTAGAGTTTAAAATTCTTAATTAGTAAAGCTTATTTACTAAAAAAAAATTCAATTACAATACTTTTCAATTTAAAAACTTACCAATATCGGCTAAAACCCTGGTCATTTCTCTTAATTGGGCATCTTGGCGCTCTAAACGGAATGTCATTTCAGCCAGACGATTGGTGAGTTCATCCCTTTCTAATTTCGCTTTTTCCTGCTTTTTAGCCTCATTGCTTGTTTGTCTGCAAAAAATAAAAGAAATTTGATATAGATTATAGAACACACAGTATACAATACATGACGAACGAACACTTTGTTCGCTTTTACAGAAACGGGCAGTATTTTATTTCGAAAAACTACAATTAAATTTTGTGAAAACTTGAACTTTACTTTCTCTTGTTCCGTATATAAATAAATATCCCAAAATTAAAATGTACTTACGAAAGGCAAATTTAATTTAAAAAATACAATTTTCAAAAATTAATTTTTTTATAAAATAATTTAATTGATTTAATTTCAAAATATGTTGTTGAGTTGAATTTTGTACTTAATTATATGTCGCATGCCTAAATGGATCATTTATGGAACAATTTAAAAATCTAAATATGTTCTAATTTACCTGGCGTATTCAAATATCAGCAGACCGGCGCCTATGGCAAATATAATAAATTCGCCCAAAAGGTTGGCACCTAGTTCCACAGCCATTGCTTCTGTTAGCGGTGGTACGTTAACAGGTTTGCCTAAATTTAAGGCCCACATTTTCGTTTTGACCTCAACCCAATTGTAAACTGAAACCAACAGCCATATTCATTAGCCAACATCAAAGGAATTGAAATATTTAAAAAAAATTTCCACTTACGTTGAGCCGGTGGCATGCAAACATAGTTACGAAATATTGGATGTTCTTTGGCTTTAGATTTAATAATATTTGCTATGGGTTTACTTATTTGTTTTATAGCCAAAACACCCAATTTGGCTGCTGGGAAGACGCCTATAACCATGGCGTTATAATATTTTTTTTATGAAAAAAATTTATTTTTCTCTAATTATTACAAACGAACGATGTTGATAATTTTCTTATACCAACAACAACTCTTTAGCAAATTTTAACAAACAGCTGGGTTTGGCAATGAAATGTAAGTGCTGCAATTTTATTGTTGCAACAAGTCTGACAACTAGGGGTCGAATACATGAACTCAAACAAGAACTTGGCTTTACTTGTTAATTATGTGTAAATAAACAAATTCTTATAGAATTGTTTGCCTCTAAACAAATCGCGTTTTTGGTAAAAAATAAAATTTTATATCGAATATTTTAAAAATCTGAGCATTTTCTTAAAAATTTACCTGGCATATTCAAATATCAGCAGACCAGCACCGATGGCGAAAATAATAAATTCACCTAATAGATTCGCACCCAGTTCCACAGCCATTGCTTCTGTTAACGGAGGAACGTTGACAGGTTTGCCTAAATTTAAGGCCCACATTTTCGTTTTGACCTCAACCCAATTGTAAACTGAAACCAACAGCCATATACATTAGCCAACGCCAAAGGAATTGAAATATTAAAAAAAATCCACTTACGTTGAGCCGGTGGCATGCAAACATAGTTACGAAATATTGGATGTTCTTTGGCTTTAGTTTTAATTATATTTGCAATGGGTTTACTTATTTGTTTTATAGCCAAAACACCCAATTTGGCAGCTGGGAAGGCTCCTATAACCATGGCGTTATAAATTTATTACAAATTATTCAGTTTATTTTAAAAATGATTTATTTTTTATAATTATTGCAAATGAAAGATGTTGACATTTTTTCTTTGGACTTAAGGTTGTGCTGCCAGATTGGCTGGATTCTGCTGGATATTCCAGCGTTTTTAAAATATTCAAATTTGTATGCATGAGGTCAATGAGTATCGAATCAACAAATCTGTTGCTAAAAAAGAGTAAGATACAAAGAAATAAGTGCGTTGGAGATGCCGCTTTTAAACCATTCCGTTCGGCAAAAAAATATATATATTTTCACAAACAATTTTTTGCACTGGAAATTACAAAATATTTAACAAAAAATTGCATTTATGAAACTTTGATATTTTTTTATTTTATTTTTATAAATGCTCCATTAAGGGATTTTAATATATACCTTATTTTTCCAATCGGATAAATAGTACAAAATATATTTACGATTTAAGTACCAATTTGTACCAAATAAGTATTTAATTATAGTAATAAAGTTTTTGGAAATCGTATGATATCTTCCCTGAAATTAACCTTTTAACAAATTATAATTAAATATATTCTATAGCGTTAAATAAATTTTTATCAACACAAAATTAAAGAGGATTTATGGAAGGTGGAAACAGTAATACAGATTTCTTTGAATTAATTTTGCCCAGAAAAGTTTGTTTTAAATGTTGGTGCATTTTCGTTGGATTTCGTATAAAGATTTAAGCTGACTTGTCGAAAAATGTGTTTTTACTTTTTTCTGATATGTTAGTATTTAGAGAAAATGTTAAAAAAATATTTTCCTTGTGGCAACGCTGGTAATAGCTGATATTTTTTCCAGAACATCTGTTCGGCAAATTTAAGTGCTGCCAAGCTAAAGTCGTAATAAATCTGACAACTAGAGGTCGCATACATATATTCTAATAAGAACTTGGCTTTACTTGTTGATCATTTGCGCGCTTTTTAATGTTATTTTTTGTAAACAAACAAAAGCTTGTAGAATTGTCTGAACAGATCGTGGCTTTATTAACAAATAGTGTACAAATAGAAATAAAATAAACGAAGTGAAGAGTGAAATAAAATCTAATTCATTATTCTACAAGAACAATTAAAAAAATGGATGCCGAATTAAAGCAACAATTTGATGATATGGGTATTGAGCCTTCGCAAGAAGTTATTGACAAATGTAAGTTTCTAATTAGTTTATTAATTGAAAATTATAATAGTAATATCTTTCTACAGCCGTCGAACTTTGCATTACCTATCATATTGATGATGCTGCTGAATTTGTTGAGCAATGGATGGCTTTTAGCATTTCCAATTTGCACGGTGACGAACCCTCTATAGAGCATCTTAATGAATTTGAACGAAAAGTTTTCCAAGCAAAACGTGAAAAGGAGCTTATGGCTGCAAGCAAGAAAAAAGGTACTAAGTTGCCTTCAGTCCTTGCTAACCTTACGCACTTAAATAGTATTGCAGCCAGCAATTCTAATCCTTTGGCTATGTATGGTGTAGAAGATGATATGATGGATGATTATATGCCAGATATGATTAGTGCCGGTAATAGTACAACAATTGATGATAGTGAAACCGTTCCTGGAACACCGAGTGTATGCCGTACACCTAAGGTGAGTAACAAATATAGAAACAATACATTTTATAAAATACTCGTTGTGTATGCTATCCTTTTTATACTTTGTTTCAGTACTTATCAATTTTACAAGTTTTAGTCACAATTTCAGGAAATTATTCCTGTTCTTAAAATTTCCTTTTTTTGATTGTTTTGCTGAAATTTTCTAATTTTGCCTAGAACCTGTAATTCTGAGAAATACTGCGACAAAGCTAATATAGAGAAAATTTGTGTTCGCTCATAATTATTTTAAATGGAACGATCTTCCCACATTGAAAAAGATCATTATTTCAAAAGTTGCTTTAAAATTAAGTTACATTCTTTGTACTTATACAACACAGGTGGACAGAAAAATGTTAATTTTGTTAACAATAATATTATTTTGTTCCCAAATTAAAGTATATAATTTTTATTTAATCAGATTTTGGGATTAATTTTTTACATATATATTGTATTTTTGGTGAAACTTCGAATTTGTGTAATTTTGTATTTGTTGCGAAATTTTGGATTTCGAATTTTTGATGAGATTTCTATAATTTGGTGAAACATCAACTTTAAAGCACTAAGTATTAAAAATAATTTCTTCTCGTTAAAAAAAATTTTGCGCTTAATAAAGCGCTGCAGTTTTACTCTTTACTTATTTTAAGGATAAAAATGTACAATATACTGATCCATTTACGGAATTACTGATCCATTTACGGAATTACTGATCCATTTACGGAAAATGAAACACAAAAGATGGCAACATAAGCGCAAAATTTAGGCTATAAGATTTAGTAATTTATAATATTTTTCAAATTACACGGAAACTAGCATTTTTAATATTTTTAAATAAATTCATAATAGTTAATATTTTTCAAATAATTTGCAATATTTATTAATCACAAGCACAATTTTTAAAATATTTCATCTGGAAAATACATTTTTTTCTAAGTCTAAGAATGATTTTAGATTTAAAAAAAAGATATATTTCTTTTTTTTTTTAAATCTAAAAATTTTATTTTAAGATCTAATGAAAAACTGTGAGCACAACATCAAAACAATTTGTTATATGAATTTTAAAATTATATTTTCCTAAAAAAATATATATAGGATAAATCTAAATAAAATCAGTAATCACTCCTATGATTTATTAAAAAAAAATTTTGATTTTCATAAACAAAGTTTAACAATAGTTAATGAAAATCAATTTATTTGCGTCATAAATAGAAGACTAATCATATTTTGCTACCTTAACATCATTTTATATGTGTATAAAAAGACATTTTTATAGCATATTATTAGTTGAATAAAAATCAGTGATTTATGTGAAAATTGATTTTCATATGAAAGATCTAAAATTGCTTATAAATTATAAAACGATTAGTATAGAGCTAAATTAATAAAAATGTGTGATAACTCGTGTATCTCATCAATTACTAATTGTTATTACGATTGAATGGCTAATTATACAATTATTTACAATTGTATTTAATTTACAGTGTAAATAAGAATAAATCGTATTATTTTCATAAATTTATTTTTAGTCGTCATTCAATATATGTTTGTATATGTTTTTTCTTAGATACTTTTCCCACTCAGTCTTGTGAATTTTAACATAAATCTTCAAAGACTTGATAACAATTTACAAATTTTAATTGTCTGTAGTTTTTTCTTTTATTTTTTGTTTGCATTACCTTTCCAAAGACAGCTTCAGTTAAAGGAAACACACATACTTACATATAAACACTCGATACTTAGATTGAGTGACATCTACGACGTTGAGTTCTGTTAGTCTGACGCCGTCATCATCTACATCGTTTCAGTCATCATTATTATCATCCATATATCCATTCAACAAACGAAAATATATTTTTTTTATTTGACTGTATGTGCAAAGTTTTGAAAGCAAAATGAAACGAATGAACGAACAAACAAACAATTCGTAATTCGTCAAGTTAATCGTCAAAGCGTCAAAGCTACATCAGATAATTATTTCAATTCCAATTTGCAATTGCAATAACATGCATAAAGCAGCAACAACAATTGCAAAAATACTACGCGCATTCAGCGTTGCGCTGTAACGCACTCTTTATTGTAAATATTATGTGGCACAGTGGGTTTTGTTCAAAATAACTTTGTTATATTTATTGTCACTTTTAAATGTTATTAAGAAAACTCACGGAAAAAATGTATACATATGAAAATAAATAATTTTGACACCATAAGTGTGCAAGAAACCCACTGTTCTTGGATTTATATTCTCTTAAATTTTTTCATTCCTGAAACTAATCAAAGAATATTGCATGTACTATGCGACACTAAGCATGGGCCTAAGAATGTTTTAGAGCATTGTTGCTGAATATTTATATGTATTGCACTTAAGTTTTCCCTCAATATCATTGTTAACGCAGACGAATAGATAGACGGACAGACTGAGAG
>MINK01004747.1:20153-32130 GCA_001735545.1 Phormia regina
TACTTCTTCGAAAAATGTTATGTTATCGATGTAGTTAAATATGTAATACTATTTATATTTAATAAACAATATTTTGTAGCAATTTAAAAATATTATGGGTAAATAGAATGAAAAAAAAAAATGAAGACATAGACCTGTAGAAGTTGATTACAACTTTAGTAAGATCATAAATTTCTTCTAAGAATATTAGAAAATTTAATTTATTCGAAATACCATTATAATGTAGACTATAAAAATAGTATTTTTTGTTTATATTCGCAGATAAAACAAAGATTCATTCAAAGTACCTATTGGTAACATTTTTTACTTAATGCAAATTTTTTGCTTTGACCAAAATCAGTTGTTTTTCTATTTAATATATTTGGTGTTGACATTAGCAGACCAATTTTTGGAAAAAATCTTCAAATATTAGCCTAATGAAAATTTAGCTTTCGATCATCCTCATATTCTTTTTATTTTTGAATAATATTTTATAACCTATAATAGATCCTTTTTTTTTTTTTTTTTTTGATAGAAATAGTTCTAGAAATTAAAGATAATATGTCAGTTTTTTATTGTTAACTTCCTCACCAAGATTTAAAAAAATAAAGGATACGAACAAATTTTCAAATTTTTTTTAACGATTTTACACTGAAAGTTTTGTGCCCAAAACTTTTTGAAACAATTGTACTTTTTCCTATTATATGTCCGTAACTGTACATACATGTTTATATAAAGTAGGTATACGATATAAATGAAACTAATAAAATAAAAAAATAATGAAATCTAGAATTATACGTTAATTTTCATGATACATGTCTGACTTTAGTCATAGCATTACTATCTTTATGACAAAGGATAAAATAACTGCAGTGGCAGAGTGGTGGAAAAATTCCGGCTTGAGGAACTACTTTACAGTGATATAAAAATTTCACGGTTCTATTGATACTTAAATTTTTTTAAGTTCTGTTTAAATTTGTTGTTTTGATCTTATTCTCAATGTCCATAATTTCTTACGTAATACTCTTTACTTACGAAAATTTCGTAAAACAAATTTTCTCAGATTGTATATGTATGTAGTATGTATATGAACCAAGTTGCAAAGTTTTGGTTTAGAAAAAACAAAAACAATACGCGATAAAATATAAAATTGGCATTTGTTTATAAAATGTTTCCTTCTCAAGTTTTTTTACGACCAAATTATTTCGTCCACATTCTTAAAATGTATGTAACATTAAAATATCTATAGTAGATGATTTTCTTAGTTGGTCACATATTGCCTATTTGTTTTATTATGTGTGGTTGTGTGTCGCTTTGATATTTTTGTTTGATGTTGCGCCTGTTTCTTTGGTAACTTAACAATTTTTGTATCTTAAAGGTTGTTCTCCTCATAAGGAAAGACGCAGTGATATACATATATATGTACACTTACATATATTTTTGTCTATAGAAAAGTTTTTCCCTTGTCTTAAAAATAATTCTTGGAAAATTTTCTATTTTTTTAATCTACACACTTCAATACTTTTTCGTACGGTAGTTGGTGGTGATAATAATGAAGATGATGAAGAAAAAGATGAAAATGATGTTTGTGATGACGCAGCTTTTGATGATCATCTTTATTGTTGTTGTTGGTTTCTTTTAGTTTTGTTCATTTCATTTTTTAAACAATTTACAAACATTTTGTATTCTTTGTCATTCTTGACGTTTTTTCATGTAATGATCAACAAGCGTCCAACAGCCAACAACAACAGTCAGTAGCAGCAACAAAAGCTTCATCTACAGCACATCAACTAACAATAACAATAATAATAATGATGACGACAATGACATGAACGTGAACGAGATGTCATTGTTGTTTGTTCTTCCTACTTTTTTGTTCGTTGCCAATTTTTTAGCCCGTTTATAAATGTAAAATGATGATCGTTGCTGCTGTTGTAAAATGTTGTATGTCGCATTTTATCTGTTAAAATTTTTGTCTACTAAACAAACTCAACTGAAGCCAAAAAAAAAAAAAAAACATAAAATAATATTAAACCAACCAAACAACTACTAACTATTTTTCTGTACTTTATGTATATTTATTTATTCGCCGACTTATCATCATCATTCATAGAACAATATTTAACCAACCAACCATTCATCCCATCCATTCACTCACTAAATGTTTTATATTAAAAGTCTTCTTCCAATTTGTTTTGTTTCTATGCTGTAATAATTTTTCGTAAATGTCTTTTGATCTTTTAGAGTAAAAAATTTTATGCGTATTTAACAATGGCTGCGAAGCGTAAATAAAACAAGCTTTAAAAATGTTCTTACTTGTTATTATTATTTTTTGTTTTTTTGTTTTATTAATTTAACTGGTGATTTGTATAAGTTTTTAAAATAAAATTTGTAAACGGGGGTGTTTTATTCCACGACTATTTTTAATATTACGTCACGTTGGTTTATTATTTGGATCTAAGTGTTATTGTATCAAGCAGTTAACTTTAATGAAATAACACAAGTGGCAACAACTACCTTATTGATAACGGAATAAATCGATGTATTCTACAAGTTTCATATGCTTGTAGTGATTCTTAGATTTGTACATATGTATGTACCTCAAGGAAATGACCATTTATACGTAAAATTAAGTAAAATTAATCCCTATAGGACGATCATAGGACGAAAATTCGTAGCACAAATTGTTAAAAATTGGTTTGTAAAGTTTTATATTTAATTTTTGCAGAAATGAAAAATGTATATTTATTTTGTTCATTTTGTGTGAAATCGATAAATCTACTTTTAATTAAATAAATTATAAAAATTATATATGATGTAAATAAAATTAATTTTAGTACATATCAACCATTTTTTTAAATATGTAATGACAACCATGTTGATTTGTTGTGAGTTTTATCAAAATAGGTGCCGAAAAAGACCATTAATAGGATACATGTTTCGGGGAGAAAAACATGAATGTTTTAAAGTTGAAAGTATATATAACACCTCTGCTAGCTCAATACTCTGGTCATTTGATGCTAAAAAGTCCAAAATGTTCAAGACTGCAACATTTTGGACTTTATAAATTTTCTAAGAACAAGGCATGGAAATTAAAATAAAATTTCATAAAAAAATTCAATTAGGACCATCCAGCCCAGTACAATTTGTTCCCCAAAAGTTTAGTGATTGATTTTGTACAATTATTAAAAATTGTTTTTTTAATATGAATTACAAATTTATTAGAGCTACAGCGACATTTTACACGCCCACATTTTAAAAACTCCTAAACGGTAGTAAATATTTGGTATCGCCAAATGAGGTTTAAGTTCGTTTTTATATTTTTGAGGAATTGTAGAATCTCAATAAATCTGAATATTGCAATTCTTTTTTTTTTTTTGGAAGATGTCTTGAGAACTAAAGGGAAATTTCTCACATATATTTTTTGATCAAGAAATATAGCAAAGTTTTTATTTAACAGAAAATGTTATTATATTTTAGTACAATTAAGGTCCAAAAAATTATACTTTTTTATTAAATTTAGTACAATACTAAAAATCGAATCTAATAGCTCTTCTTCAACTTATTATTACTTAAAATTTAATTTTAATTTTAAATATTTTTGCTTTTCATTGTTATTAGTGCTTAAACTTCAGATTATTTGCAATACGATGAATTTTTGTTCACCGTTTAGGCCTTAAGCCATCAATTTATAAAATTTGTTGTTGATTTAAACAAGTTAAAATTATTCATATGTCATCTATTAGGATCCAATTGATGACACGGACTTCCGGTACTAATTTTTAACGAATAAAAAATTAGGAAAAACTACTAAAATCACAAATGGCTTCGTCATGGTATATTATATGTAATTTGTTTTCGTGTTTTCTAATTATTTATGCTCTAAACAATAAGATAAAGATTATTTTCTTACAAACTATGTTAAACTACTGGCAATGATTTATAATATAAACCATATTAGTTTTAATTTTATGAAGTATATATATAATTTTAAAGACTTTTTAATTATGTACGTTGTGTTTATAAAAAGTTAATTAATTCTTTCCTACATTAAGATTATTCCAAAAATGTTAAACCCCAAAAAAAGGTGTCTGTTACCTTTTTGAAAATAAATGAAATGATTAGAAAATTCATTGTAACAGTAAAAAATGTATTTAATTTTTTTTTGTAACTAAATGTTTATCTAAGTGGAAATCTTAACACTTCATATCTAACCATAAAATATTTAAATATTTTTTTGTTTGTTTCTATTAAGTCAAATGTATGTATTACAGTAGTAACATTTAACTGCCAACATGTCATAATAATAAAATGCTCCCTTCTTAAATAATATTATAGTAATATCACGAAAAAAGAAAACTAGCAAAAAAATAGTTTCGAATAAGTTGTTTCTAGTAGAGTTCCTGGACTACTAAATAAAACAAGAAAAAAAATACAAAGCAACAAATTAAAAAGGTGGAGGCTTAAAATAAAACAAGACATAATTTTCTTTAATTTTTTTTTAACAAAAAAAAAACACAAACAAATTTTAATTGTAATGGCCTGTATTTAAATTTATACGCAACAGTAGAAGCTGTAGTTATAGACCTTAATCAAAACTAGTAGTAAAAGAAATTTTGATAATACATATAACAAGCAGTAGCTACAGGCGGTATCAAATGAAGTTTGTACAAAAAGGGAATATAAAAGAAAATACACATTTAAGAGTACTTGTGTATAATATAAAAAATGATTTTTTAATAGTTAAAAAAAAAAAAACTAATTAACTGTTTCTGTTATTGTTATTTTT
Source organism: Phormia regina (assembly GCA_001735545.1). Taxonomy (NCBI): domain Eukaryota; kingdom Metazoa; phylum Arthropoda; class Insecta; order Diptera; family Calliphoridae; genus Phormia; species Phormia regina. The sequence goes on from MINK01004747.1 coordinate 24,922, forward strand.
TAAATTTCTATCTTTACTATTTAACCACAAAAGGCATTAATAAAAATATTATAACTATAGTTGTAAAGTGTTAGGATCTAAAGAAATTATAAAAAAAGTATAAAAAATAGACCAACAAAAATCTGAATATAGAGTATTATTTTTATTTTTTTTTTTTGTCAGATTTGTGTGTTTGTTCAACTATTTCAGGTGTTGGAGGGGAATTATGCATCAGTGCGCAAGCGTAAACGCATTACCATGAAACAGCTAAAAATTACTTACCTACAACAAACAAATTACAATAACATGAAAATAACAACCAAAAGTAAAACTTAAATAAAGCAATATTTTCATTTTAATAGAAACAATTGGTAATATGAAAAAACATTTCTTAATTTTCAAAAATAAAAAAATTGAACTCTTGTACTCCATTCAGAAATAATGTTGTTATATTTAGTAATTATTACTAAACTAAATTAGAGTTTATATGCTCCAAAAGTTAAAGTAACAGTAATAAAAAAAAATAAGAAAAATAAAAGAAGAAAACTTTGAACATAAATATAGCAGAAACAAATTTGTAATGATGTTTATTTCATTCGTAAATTTTTGTTTGCAATACTTTTCAAGTGGGATACATATTAATTTTGTTTAAGCATTTGCAACAATGTTTTTAATAGTCGATTTTCATTTAAAATTAAATACAAATATTAAGTTTTTAAGTTTAAACAATTAATGCTTCAAATACTTTTGAGTTTTGTCTTGAAGTGGGTATCAAAAAATTAGTAATTTTTAACCTTATAAAAAAATTTGCAAAAATTTTAGTCCAAAAGAAATTTTCGATACTTTTCTTAAAAATGAATAAGAATTTTATAATTTTGTTCCCTTTAGCCTAAAATGTTGAAAATAAATACCGTTCATAATATATAATTTTCAAAAATTTTCCAAACATATTTGTAATAAATAAAATTTTAAACAAAATATATGGGACCCATGATTTTTCAATCGCTGGTAGGGATAAAAGGCCAATTAAAAAATATATATAAATTTGTTCGTATTAAGTAAAATTTTAAGCATCTTTTGAAGTGTCTTCTCACATCAAAATTTCGAAAAAGTCTCTCTTCGAGACAGAGGTGTTTATGTTTGGAAACTTATAGACCAGGCCATAGGCATGTCTTTAGTTAATTTCACTAAAATCGAAATATGTAGTCTGGGTGTTGTTGCACTGATATCGACTCGTATTATTTGTGTTGAATCTCTAATAAAATTATTTACTTTGAACATAAAAGAGTAATCAAAGTAAATCAATAAAATGTGATGTACAGTTAAGGTGTTATACACATTTAAAGTTACAAAATATATTAAAAATAAAAAAAATAAATTTTTGTATGAAAAAATTTGGGGTAATTAAAAAAATAATAGATTTTCTTACTTTTGCATTTTATATTAAACATATTAATATTTATAATATATTAAAAGAAAATTAAAATCAAAAGGGTAGAAGTTTTTTCAAAAATGCATTCTAAAATTGGATCTTCATTGGAATGCATTTTTGATGATAATATTACTACATTTATAGTGAACATGTTCTTCTTATATATGCAATTTAAATCCGTTTAAAACTTTTGAAGTTTAAAGTTATACACTTTCGATTTTTTAACGTTTCGGATAAATTTGAGAACTTTTCAAAATTGAATAAACAAATAAATAAATAAAAATAGATATATTTAAATGGCTCCATAGAGTATGCGTAATCGAAATATTATCAAAATCGGAAGGCAGTCAATAAAAAAATTGTAATTTTTAATAAGTCTCTAATGGAATGGACGATAGATTTTTTTTTACAAGAGCGTATACGTATTTTAAATTGTTCTTTAATAATATGACTTGGTGTAAACTATAAAACTCTTTCGTATGGAAATAAAGTATATTGTAAAACAACCATAACAATAAATGTAAATCATTGTTATGTCTATTTTTCTCTTTCCATATCTATTTATCCGTCGGACAGTTTGTCGGACCATACGTTCGTAAAAAATTTTTGTAATAATTCATAAATCATTGCCAGTTTCAGTGTGCCACTTTTCAAGAGTAAAGAACAATTTTTTAAAAGTATCCTTTATAGCTAAGTAAAATAGTAATTTAACAGAAAACAAAAATCCAAAAGAAATCAAAATTCCCAAGAAAATTTTTGATTTGGGAAGCCATATGCATATGCCGGAAAAAAGCACTTCATTCTTAAAAAATAAATATACCTGAATGAATAGCTTTGGAAAGAACTTCTCCTTATTCTAAGAAAATACAGTGTATACTCTGTTTTCTAGCCCATTCCAAAATCTTCTCATTACCATAACAAGAAAGGAATACCGAAAGAGGCTAAACCGCCAAATTGTAGGAAAATCTGTGCAATTGAAAGATATTGGGCTCTAGTAAAAATTATTTAAAGGAAATAAAAACTCAACATAAAAATAAGTAAACTTATTTGAGCCAAAAAGTTACTGGAATACAGTAAAACTTTTAATAAGAATAATTTTTTTATTCATTATTTTATGCTTAGAATTTAAACACAACAGTCATTAATAAAAATATCATTTCAAGAAAATTCCACCATTGCATAGTGGATATGAACTATAGGTATACACAGGAGCGGATCCAACTCAAGCTTTTGGGGGAGGAAAATAGAAGGATTTTGTCAACTATTTCCTCAAAACTTTTGTTTTAGTGTATATTTTTCATTAATCACTTTAATTTTGGGGAAGGAAATTTCCCTATTCCCCTCCCCGTGGATCCGCGCATGGGTATACACCTGGCATTTTATAAAAATATTGCGTAATTTTACCTAGAAAACGTTTTTTAGTATATAAAAAATGGTTTGTTTTATTTTCATTATTAACAATAACATTGATATATAAAACTTTGTGCTGCGTTCTTTGGGAAATTCCTAAAAGTACTAGAGCTGAATACTTCACTACATTAATAAATTTTATTGAAGCGCAAACGGATTCTAAAATTGTTACTGGAGAATTGGATAAAGTAGAAAATTTTTTAAAATTATTCGAAACAAAAATGAGGACAGTAAATAATTGCATACGGAAGTTTCAATTGAAGTATGGCACTTGGTTGGAGAGCATTATGGATACTAAAACTACTAATGCAGGACCACCACTTAAGCAGTATGATTATCTGGGACAGAAATCAAAGAAAAGTAGAGAAAAGTAGAAAAGTATCCACGCAATCGGGATCCGAAGTTAAAGATACATTCAAGGGTGTGTTACGAAGAAATAAACAACCAGCTGAAGCAGTAAAAATAGCGCATATCCTTCCAAATGCGTCCCCAACTCGACTTAAGCGTATGATAAAAAAAAATACTCCAATCTTCTGAGTTTTCTGAAGATGAAGCGATAGCGCTTATGTTCGAGTTAGGATTAAGCATAAATAAATATATAGTACTGAAAAGGCTTTACTCTATAAAGGACACCCAATTCTGCCAAGTTACAAAGATATATTGGAATAAAAAACAAAGTATTGTTCCATCTCCTAGTGAAATAGACAATGAAAGCCCTTTTATTGACTTGTCGCAGTTGCTTGAAAATACCGCTTGAAGGCTTCTCTCAACATTTCGAAAAACGAGGCAATGGAACTTCTTAAATCTGATCTGACGTTAATATGCAAATGGGGATGTGACGGATTGTCGTCACTATCAGAATACAAACAAGCTTCATCAGAGAAAAGTACTACAGACTATAAGGTTTCAATATATTAAAGAAAATAAACAATGTACACAAACTGGGTTGATACAAGTCCGATTTGCATTGAAATATATGGCTATTATATGCAATGCTATTACGAATACTGATTCAGCGTGGACATGACCTTTATGTGGATTAAAAAAATAAAATTTTTACGAACTCCTGCGGAAAGGTCTACAAATATTAATAAAGATGCCCTAAACTTTGAAATATCTCCACTACATGCCCGTATAAGGTTTTTAGAATAATGTACACCTAGAAATCAACAAAAAAAGTGATAGGAATAACAAGGAACTAATTGAAATTATAACAGATGAAAAAAGGAGAATTCATATTGAATTTAAACAGATGGTCTTAATATAGATAAACCACTCGTCGGTTATGGGAGCACAAATGATGGCAACACAGCAAGAAAATTCTTTGAAAACTATGAAATTACAACTCAATTAGAATTGAACTTCTTCGAAGATGTCATATGATATTGAGAGCAGTTAATAGCAAACATCATATAAATGCAGAGTTATACATATAAATGCAGAGTTATACAGCTCAGATACTCTTAAGCTTTTACGATCATTAAATGGATGGATGGAATTAATACCCTCTGTTCACAAAATACTTCAACATGGCCGTCAGATTTTGGAATCAAACATGCTACCACTAGGTGAATTAACAGAAGAGGCACAGGAGGCCAGATACTCAGATTTCAAGCAACTATTTAATACAAGAAAAAATTCCAGAATATGTCAAAACCAGGAGTTTTGAACTACCTTTTATTATTTCCGATCCTGCTCTAATATCGATAGGAAGTAAGTGGACTGCCAACAACAATGTAATGTACGAAAACGATGATATTCATGAGGTTCTTGAAACATTCGTTGTAAATCAATATTTTATTGAAATCAAATGAAATAAAATTTGTGTGTTTTTTTATAAAAAAAAAAAGTTATTTTAAGAAATAAAAGCCTAAAGCTAGTAAATTATAAATATCAGGGGTGACCTATTTCGGAAGTCCTCCCCCTGAGGCCATCCCAGAAACTTTTGATCCTCCAAAACAATTGGAAAATTATAAGAGGTGTGTGTGGCTTATTCAAATTTTTGTTGTGTGTTTAGCCAACATATGGAGCTAACTTTCTAAGGTATTATTATTTTAATGTCAGCTCCATAAAAGACTTAAAACACAACAATTAAAATTAACGAAATTCTGATATGGGTAGCGGGGAGACTGTTACCCCTACTGCCCTCGGATTTGTTTTACATGTCCATATAATTGTTTAAAGTCCATATAATTTTTTTAAGGAATTATATGGACTATCTGTGTGCAAATTTTTTTCAATCAAATCATAAATGAAATTTTGGAGATTTTTTAAAAAATGTTCATACCTGTGGTGACCAACTTTTGGAGGTCCACCCCTCGTCCCCCACACCCGCTACGAACCTGTTCTCCTATAAATCAATTGGCATACACCTCAAAATTTCATTCAAATACATCCAGCAGTTCTAAAGTTACAGAATTATTTCCAAAAAATTCCGTTTTGGGACCACTGTGCATTGGTTTAGTTCCTTTAAGCAGATTTGCATGCACGGATTTTTTCGCGCGTAGTCCTTATTTTAATGTTGAGAAAAAGCTCATATTAAACATTTTCAAAGATTTAATATGACCCCTTAATTTAATGTAAATAATTTCAAAGTGATTTGTAAGTTTGTACAACTTTGTACATTTTTTTAAACCATTTTACACTTTCAAAATGGCGTTTAGGCCCTTAATATTAGTTTAAAAATGTATATATGTAAATTTTGAATAAATATTATAAAAAAAGCTATATTTGTAAAATAATATCGTAAAATTCGCAGAAGAATTTAAAATCGTGTGGCTTTTAAATGAAATAACTTTATTATATCCTTGCTAAATAAAACCGATAAATTATATTTATAAATGTAAAAAATAGCATGACGACCAAAACAAGCTCTACCTAAACTAAATTGTGTACTTTCAAAAAATGCCCATAATAACCATCAAAAAACACTAAAATATTTAATCACAATCAATCATCGTATTACAATAACGAAACAATCTGTTCTGATTACATTATTTTGTTAATATTTCAAACACCAGAGAAAAAAATCAAATATTCAGAAAAAAATATTTTGATTTATTTCGCAAATTAACCTAAAAATGTAATTTAAAACGTATAACATTTAAATCAAACATTAATTGTAATTTATGGTTTTGAAACAAAGACTAACACAAACAGCTACATAAAATGTTTTATATTTAATGCAAAAGAGTGAAAAAAACCTCTAAACAATCTTAACATTTTGTAATAATTTAACTTTTACATAAGACAAAAAAAAGCTGAAACAAATAGTTTAACTATACTAAAAATTTAAATCCTCACGTTAATCTAAAAATCTAATTTATTTTTCATGTTTTTTGAACACGATCGCGTATAAAGAGAAAAACGCTTTTTTTCTTTTGCTTAGAAATACAGAAAATAACGACCAAATGATTTTTTTTTCATCAGCTTAATAAACGTAAATTCAAGAGCATAATGCCAAATAACAAGAAACTAAAAATTTTATAAACCAACAAAAAAAGGCCTAAAGTCCAACAAAAAAGTTAAAAAAAGCTTTATAGACAATGTAACATGTAATTGCACTAATTCTCATACGATGAAATAGCATCAAATTTATATACTCACAAAAATTAAATTGTTCGTTTAAATAATTTAAATAGGTTAAAGAAAGAAAAAAAATGTACTAAAGATTCACTATAACAGGCACTGTAAACATGAATTTAAATAATAAATATTGTTAACAAATTTATATTTAATAAAATATTATTACACTTTTGTTGACTTAAATTACAATATATGTAATATGTAATAACCAGGGGAACCAAAATGTGTAATTACATCATTTTAGCATAGATTTGTTAGTGCATATTTTACTCTTAACGACATATTTTTGCATTTGGCAATTTTTAGTGCATATTTATATAATATTTTGTTATTTTTAGGGCATATTTAACGCTTTTAGAGCATTTTTTGACATTTTAAGAATAATGTGTTATCTCATGAAATCTTTTCCATATTATTTTGGCGGTCAGGGATCAATATGATAATTTTAATAAAACAAATCAAAATTATTCAAAACCAAAGCAGAGTTTGTGGACTATAATTGGACATTAACAGAGTCATAATTAATTTTATGTAAGTAGAAGATAAAATTGAAGTTGTAAAGTTGAAATTTGCAAAATAATTTCTTTTCCACAGATGTTTAATTACATTGATTTGACTAGGATATTTAATTAGCGCAACTTCAAACACATTTCATTTGTTTTGTAATTACAACACTTATTTATTATGTTCATCTCTAAGAAGTGTAATCATTGACAACACTTTCATCTTACAACAAACAAACAAACATACATATACACATACATACATACATACATACATACATACATACATACATACATACA
>MINK01004751.1:0-16526 GCA_001735545.1 Phormia regina
AACATTTTTTTACTTAATTAAAAAAAGGAAAAAAAAAACTTTATTAATATAAGTCCCTAAATATACTAATACGTTTTCATCATTACTATAGAATCGACAAATAACATTTTTAAGAAGAGCTCAAAGCATTTAACAATAATAAATTGAAAAAAATATATATAATTCCCTTCCGTATAATCCTACTATCATAATGCTTTCATTGCCTTTTGCTTAACCATTAAAAATTAATCATGATGTCCTTTGCTTAAGCACCATAACCTCGATAGTTTTTTTTTATTATTTACTATATATTTATGTACATGAGTATATTGTTTTATGCAAATAAGTACTTGTATATAAAAAAAAAATAAAATAATTCAGCAACAAAAACTACAATGACTTTTATTTTTAAATACGAAAGTTCAAACAATATTTTTCACTGTTTGTTTTTTTTGTTTTTCCAATATTTTAAATCCTTGTCCACTTTGACTCTATAAGTAAATGCAATATGTATGTAGGTATTTTATAGTTTTTTTTTTTTTTTTTTTTTTTTTTANNGGTATTTTATAGTTTTTTTTTTTTTTTTTGTTATTGGTCATGTTGTTGTTACAACAATAAAGCCTATTAATCATGTAAGTTCATAGCTCGAGAGCATGCAATATAAATGTAAATTTTATGACTGTAAACATGGCATATCCTGTAAGTATTTTAAATTTTTACTCTAGTGTTATGTATTACAAACAAATATGTAAAATATGTATATTTATAAACTTAAACAACAAAACAATGTCACAGTTCTTATTTTTTAGTGGTTAAAAAAAATACCTGGCAACTTAAATTGCCAGAAAAATAAGTATTTAATAATTAATCCTTAAATATTTTCTTTTTCTTAAAAATCAACAAGTCTAAAGGCATGAACATGAACATGAATGAGTTTAAACGTTTTCATGGAAATAAGTAATACCCATAATGAATTGAATTTTATGTAAATAATACGCATTTGAATTTAATACTTAAAAGTTAAATTATATTTAAAACAGATATATTATACATTTTTTGCATTTGCAACTGATTGCTTTTTATTATATTTTGCAAAATTAGCAACAAACATTTCTATTTATCTACACAATTAATAACACTAATGCTTTATTAATTCTATTTACATATTTATATTTCATCTGTAATCTGAAATCAATAACAAATAAATTATTTTTTTATTTTATTACTTATATACTATATAATATATAAATAGTAAATAAATATCCAATAACATAGAGATGTGAAAGGTAAATTGTTTGTGTTGTAAATAAAGAAAACTTATCAAACAACTAATGTCAAATATTTGTAATTTAATAGCATTTTATCATCAACATCAATATAAAAAGCAATACATATTTATTATATACAATGGCAGTGTATATGTATAATACACTGCCGGTCAATAGAATATATTCAAGATTATCATGACATTTAAAGGCGGATTTTTTTTAACATAATTAATATAGTTATATATTTTTTTCATCTTAATTTCTAAAGTCTTAAATACAAAGATGTTTAAGAGCAACAAATAAGTATTTTTTTTCCAAAAAATTTACTTTTGAGTTTTTTTTTTTTTGGATCATCAGAATAGTTTCATTAAGAATAAAATAAATGTGCGTCAAATATTTCTTTTGTGCGTTTTTTTTTTTAACTTTTCAACAGTTATCTATAAAAATATTTAAAAATTTGTCATGTAGAACAATTTCAGATAAAGAAAAAATCAAAATTATAGAGTGTGGACCAGGGTCCGTAACCATTATGAGTTTTATTATAAAAATCTTGATCTTGTGATTATTTTTTACACTAATTTTTTCCTCAAAAAATAATAATAATTTTAGATTTTTATTTTTTCCACAAAATAAATGGATTATTTTTCGACTTTTATTTTTTTATTTTTTGCTCAAAAATTACTTTTATTTTTGATTCTTATTTTTTACTCAAATTATAATGATTCATTTATATTAAAAAAAAAATAAATTATTTAAATTATTATTTTAAAAGTGTATATATTAAAGTATCAAATTTTAATATATATGTATATGGGCAATAGGGTATCCAATCGATTAACCGACATTCGGTTATCCGTTTAATTTTGGTCGATTAACTGTTCGCATAATATATATTTTCGAATAATTTATGTCAATATCATTTCTGAATTATATAATACACATTTCCAGCAAAAATAAATGTAATAGATTTTTACTTCCAAAGTATTATTTCACACTTAATGTTTTGTGTTAAATAAAAGTGCCAATAAAACACAATTTCACTATTCATGACTTTCTTATCACTAAATAGGTATAAACAATGGAAAATTTATTATAAAGATTCGACTTTGCCCTATTTCTGGATCCCACTCTTACTTACTTATCTGAATATTATTTTTTTACTAGGAGATTTGATTTAAGAAAATGCGACATTGATAGAAAATTTTATAAATTGTTGAACTGGCGACAATATTATTTCCTTAGGATCCTGCAAGAATAATAAGGCTATGAACATGACAATATATTTAAAACAAGATATAATTCTTGCACAGAAATAACAAAATAAAGTTTTATTAAAAATACTGATTTATTAAACTTGTATTCGAATAACATTTATATTATTATGCCTAAAGTCAATTTTCTGAAACAAATGGGTGATAGATCTATTAAGATTGACACTATATTATCTATATTAAGTCTCTAAGTAACTATTCCAATAGATAAAATTTTATAAATAGTATTATTTATATGTCTAATATGTATTACTAAAACAATTCGATTAATAGAATAATTCGACATTAAGCGGTTATTAATCGTTAAACTTAAAACCTTGAATAATTGTTTGTCAAATAAACTGAATAATCTGAATGCCCGACTAATTGGATACTCTAATGTATATCAATAATGCTCTATTTAGATAGTTTTACCATAAAATTACTTAAAAATTTCGCAATAAATTGGAATTTAAAAAAGTTAGAAAAGGCTAAATTTGCCAAAAAAATAAAGCCAGAAAAAAGCTAATATATTGTTTTATTAAAGAACACATTTATTTGTTAGTTCACATTAGTTTTTTTTTTTAAAGATATATTAGTGAATTTATAAATTTAACATAAATAGTTCCTATGGATAAAAAAAGTTTCTTTTTATATAATTATAATATTCTTTTAGATAAAGCGTCGCAGCGAAGCGCAATTTTAAGGCTGGATTTAGCCTTAAAAATGCTAAACACTTGCTTACAATGTCACAGAACTAGTTTTGTTGCAAATTTAATACTTTAAAAAATAATTCAACATTAATGATTGTTGCTTATGTTCTGCACAGCACTGTATATATTTCATGAAAAAAAATAATTAAACAAACGATACACACATAAACATGATCCATTGTCAAAGGTAGGATATTTAAAAGACATTTAAATAAAACAAAGTAATTAAAAATTCTTTTCTCACAAATACATATGTATGTGTTTGAGAATTTTATATCCTTCAAATACAAATTACTTCTGCTCACGTATAGATTGTAGTGAATACCCAGTTGCAGTTATTTTGCAAAAAAATGTTTAATTTTTGTCACCAAAGATAAGAAAAATACAACATGACATTCACTCAAATGCGTAAAATCATGCCAATAATTTTTGTTTGTTGCTTAAATAAACTTTGAACCATCGCAGATAAATGTTCATTGAGTCTCTAGGTGACATGCATTCCAACTTGTACGAACTGTCTACATAATTCGCAGACACTGGTTCGATATTGACGAGGTTGCCAACAACAAATGAAAAGAAAATAAGAAAAAAATATCAGAATGATGTGGTCAAGCGTAAATAAAAAATGTAAGCAAAATACCTGAATGAATGACAGTTTGATGTTATATTGCTACTGCAACTAAACGCACATAAGTATAAAAAATCATATTCTTAAATATACACAAACATTCAGACTTTCACATGAATTGACGCCACATAGTGACTTAACATTAATATCTCATAGATGGTTGTAATGTATAAACCACAGAGTTGCCATATTTATAGTTTCTAAAAATAACTGCAAACGAGAATTTCATACTAATTAGAATTCCAATGGGACCAGTTTAAAGTGAAAAGAATATTCTTATTTGATATATGCCATATTGAACCGATCTATATTCTATGAAGTTCAAATGTCACCATTTCAAGAGAATCAGCAAAATTCATCACAGTCATAGTTCCCATCTTAATTTGTTTGTAATTTTCTAGAGAACAACTAAATCAGATTTTCTGAAATATCTAAAATCATGCAGTACTGAGTATTAATAGTACTTGCAAAGTATTACTATAAACTATATCACAATATTTGTAATTAACCAAAAAGAACTCATTAAAATAATTTTAAAATAATGAATAGAAATATGTGCTTTTATATAGCATTCTCATAAATTTCCCCATTTCTGTTTCATGAAATTTAGAAAATATTCAAGAGTTCTATTGATTTTATACCAAGATTATAACAATAGCGTGCTATATTGACTATCTATAATACAAAGATCATTTTTATAACATTGTTTTTTTTTCTTTTATAGAGTGCATGATGGGGATGATGACGATGATGGTTATAACCATTGACCATTATTGCCTTCACCTTTCCGTAATAACACATCAATTGCAAAAGCACATGTTAAAACGACATACGGCGACATGTACGACACTTTTAAAAGTGTCATTGTCATCATCAGCAGCAACAGATTCGGTCGTTAGAGTGGTAGCTGTAATATTTGTTATTGGGATTCTTTTTGTAGATGTTATTCAAAGGGAACAATCTATCTATGTACCTACCTATGATGTGTCTTAACACCAAACCGGTGCTTGGCCAGCCATACCATTCCTTGTAACACCATTGCCATTTAACCATCCTTCTTCGTGTTCACATAATTTCTGATGACGATGACTATGACGACGTCGCATACTAACACTATTACGATGGTGTCGCCAATATTGGCATCCTTTTGTGGCTTATGATATCTTTTTGTTGTGTTTTGTCGTTGGTTCTGGTGGTGCAAATTTTTTAAATCAAAATTCTCGCCAATGCTAAGTTTGTTGTTGGTAACATATATTGCCAACATGTTCTACTGAGTGAAGTTTTCATACACACATTCACTCAAATCGAATAATTTTTGTCCTGGTATGCAGTCAATTCCATTTCATTTTTTTTTTTTTTGCTCCTTATAGTCAAAAGCAATGAAAAAGTGACACTACATAAATGTTCATATGTATAATGTTTGCAGTTTGTAGTAGTCGAAATGAGTGTGTTGATTTGTTTGTCATTTCAATTTTTCTGAAAGATCCAACTATGTATGAATGTTTGTTTGCCTGCTTTGATCGATCTTGGTTTTCATTTAATTTCGGTTTTTTAGTTTTACTTTGCTTTTGCTTAGATTTTAGTTTAAGGAATTTTCAAAGCCGTCAACGTAATTGTGTCTACATTCTTACCATAATTTTTTGATTGGTATGTACGTTAAAGCAAAATATACAAGAACAAAAGCATACGTACTGTAGAGCGCATAAAAAGGTTTCATTGCTGCGAATATTTCCAAGAAATCTTTAACGAATTGAAGAACAAATATTTGATATTTTGGCACTTTGAATAAGAAAAGAGTGAACTCTTAAAGTTTTATATTTAGCAACTTAACAATAAATTATTATATATTTTATGTTTAACATTTTTCCATTAAAAAAAAATTCACAAAACGAAGGTGGGAAATATAATATAAATATTACTGCTTTTATTGACTTGACTGGTTGTGTGCCTGGTTGGTATGATTTTTTTATTCAAAAACCTCATATACAGGAGTGTTGCGAAAATGTTTGTTTTATTGTTGCCAACATTATTTATTAGTGCTCTTGTTAACTTTGATTGCATTATACCATTTATATGAAACTCTTTTAGCATATACATTTTCACACACTCATACCACAATAACAAAATCAACGAATTCAAAATTTTATACAAACAGAAAGACAGACAGACAGAAGGACGGACGGATGATCGACACTCAAACAAATATGATTTGAATACCTACGAAATTATATGTACAAGTGTCAAGGTGTGTGAGTGTATTCTTCTTTGAATATAAAACCCTCTAAATATATATAAGAATATTTGAAAATTTATTGCAATTTAAATTGGATTTAAAATGAGAAAAAGCAAACGTCGCTTCACATTGAAGTGTTGCTGTTTCTTTTAACATTATATTGCGTTTGTTATTTGTGGCAGTTTGTGCTATGATGTTCAACACTTTTAGCCCTTTTTCAATTAAATTCCTAAACCCAACAGGCATATTCCGAACCGACTGCCAACCACATTTAACTCATGCTGACACATCCTTGCCAACTCATGCAACCAACAAAATTGTTTGACCAGCCATCCAACCAGCCAAACACAGCCCAGACAGCCAACTAACTAACCCACCAAGCAAATAACTAACAAACATCTATCCACACACCACAATTTCCCGTAATGCACTAAACTAAATATATAAGAACAAAAGCAGCAACAATAATAACATCATCATCCTGATCAGCTTCGCCATCTCCATCGAGCAATATTGCCATCATTATCATGTAAAGATATTTGCTTTTCCTTAAAATATATTGAACATTTGTAGTTTCTTATTCTTATTCTTTTATTTTTATTGTGTTGAAGACTACGTTTTCCTTTCTGTTGCAAAAAAAGAAAATAAAGTGCAAAAAAACTTTAAATCAAATATTGGCGACATTCGTTTCGGTGATTGTGTCTTTCCTTGGTCAGTCAGTTTTCATATAAAGTTTTCTCTATGTGTTCAAGAGAAACGCATGGTTGGATGCTTCATTGGTTTTTAACTCAGACAACAACAAAAACAAACAACAGAAATCCAAGGTGATAAAATATGTTGTGAATTTATTTGTGTTTCTTTTTTTTTTTTCTTCAATTTTACTTCATTTCATTTCCACTTTAATTCGTATTTTTTCATTTAACACAGACTAGTGAATGACTTATATAAATATGCAACGTTTTATGGGTATGTTTTACCCAGCCATCAATAGAACAATTTATAGTAAAATTTTCACAAAACTTATTGTTTCATAATAGATTTTCATATAATTTACTATTTTCTAGTAAATTTTAACGAAAATACTATTTTATATTGAATTTTTATTAAATTTTACCAAAATTGATAAGTGATACATAATTCGATTTAATACTTAATTTATGTACCAATTGTCTAAAAGATATGTGCACAGACAAAATTAGGTATGATTTTATTTCCTTTGTTTTTTCTTTAATTCGTTAATCATCTACTGGATTGATTTAATTAATTTATTAATTGGAATTTTGCTTCCAACTAATGAATTAAATTTGTTTGTAATTGATATTATCATTTTGGAGAGAGGTGCAAATTTAAACAAGTTTTTAATTGAAGGAATTAATTTCAAATATATTTGTTAGTTGCTCACCTTTTCCGGTAAAATTAATAGTCGATTTATTTATGTTTAAAGCAGGGTAGAGAAATTTAGTTCACAGTTAGAATAGCATAAATGGTTCCAGATGGTGGGTATAACAGATTCGGTCGAAAATAACTTTTTAATTTGTTTTTTAGTTGAAGAGATTAAGATTTTTGGAGTGTAATATATTTAATAAATAATGTAAAATTAAAAAAAAAAAAAAATAGCAATCAAAAAAATAAAGAATTCCTTATAATAAATAAGTATATATATTTACTACAAAAATAAATTGCTCATTAATTTTATATTACTCTAAAAATTTTGCTGGGAAATATAATTTCCTGATTTATACAACAACTACAAAATGAGCAAAAACAAATTGAAGCGTTATTTATCTGCGTATCGATGCCTCAAGGCTACTGTAAGTGCACCATGTTCAGGTTTGTACCAGTATACATACATACACATATGTATATTTGTGTGTATGCAAAGGTTTACCAACATAATTTGATACACATACATGCATACAATAATGTGCGTTAGCCATATGACGCGTTTGCAAAGCAAAATATAAAAACTTATAGTGGACGTTGGTTAGCACTAGGACTTGGCGAGCTGTTTGTATGTAGAAAATATAGTGACGCCAACCATCATGTTGTTAGCGTGTTGGCATCTTGAAGTATTTGCCACTGAACAGGCAACAAACCATCCAAATATTCACTGATACGAAAAAAATGCAAACCCTAACCAAAATGAAGGAGCGTTCGTACCACAAACATTTAAACATACTGCGTGTGAAGTCTTGACCAAATATAACAAAATAACCATGGGCTGTGTATTGTTATACATACATTCATTCATATTTTTAACTTGTTATATGAAAATGTTGATTAAAATATAATTGAAATTCGAAAATATGTCTTAAAGTTACGCTTTCCGTCTTACTCTGCTGCTGCATATTCACCATCTTGGGTATTTTATCTTTAACATATAAAACAATAAAAACAGAACGAAATGATATTGACATTTTCATTAAAATGTCAAGGCAATGAAAATTGTTTTACATTGAAATAAATAAATAAATTGAAACATAAGAAAATTAATTTAAAATGTTTAAAATTTAGACCGTATATGTAATAAAAATATATTATAAAAACTCAAGTATTATTAGGTGTCATTTTAATTAATTAGAAAACTATAAAAAATATTTAATTTTATATTTAAGAAAATAAAGTAATTGGATTTTTCTACAAAATTTCAGTTTTTTTTATTTAGAAAAGTCGTAAAATAATCACAATTAATAGATCCTCCTTTTTCGTAAACACATACTCAAAAATGCTTAATCTAATTTCATCACTTACATATTTATACACAGAATAACATCTAAGTGCCGCATAATTATTATGCAAGCCATCATACAGTTTATATAAAATTTCAAACTTATAAGTGTGTTTTAAACCAAACTCCTTTTTATTATGTGCGTAGTAAGTAGTTGGTTGTACCATACCAATACATACTTCGCCTACTCCTACAGACTTATACTCATACAATAATAAACAATTAGAACAAAGTCTTTTTAAATTAAACTAGTCTGAAATAAATTGAATTACCTGCTTTAAACATGATTTGATTTTATAATGTGAATAAAAGTAAAGCTATCAACTTGAAACACTAACCAAATGTGGTAGAGTAGACTTTAAAGCGTCAGTCACGTCATTACATACACATACATATATACCTCTTTCTTTTTCTTTACACAATTTATACATAAACATTCATATATATATCTGTACTATGAAGAAAATAAAATAACAACTAAAATTAAAAACTTTGCATGTCAAAAAATTAATACATTTGAAAAATACAAACATACATACTTACTAGCAAGTATACTTGCTCATTTACCAACATTTTATGTGTATAAGTGAGCTAGCAGCGATTGAGCGAGTATATCTGTAAAACAATAACAACAAAAACATTAAAGATCAAATGCTTGCAAGCCGACAACAGGGTCACTTTTTAATAATATTCACGTTTTTGTATTAAAAATCGAGCAGTGACTACAATTGCTTCGTAAAAGCGGTATAACTACTAAACGTGCTGCACTTAAAGAAACAAATCAAAGTAGTAAAAATAAATTTAACTGAAGCCATGAATATTTATTTACACACTTATTAAACTCAAATGTTTGATATGATATGTACGATTTACACGAAGAGAAAAAATTAATAGAACATAAGATATCTTATCTTTTAATGAACTTGGCAAAAAACGGATTTCTTGAATACTGCATCCATTTCTCCATCTTATTTTAAAGTATATTGGTATATTTTATACGTCAATCGTGTGATTTCACAAGTTATTGGCTCATATGTCAAACCACAACAATTTTGCCTAATCAAAATGAATGAGAATTAATTAGTTTTGTGGTAATGATATATTGAACAAGTTGGTTACAGATCTGAACCCACAAGACTTTAAACTAATATAATGCAGAATTTTAGCACAATAGATTTATTTTCCTCATCTGAATTGTTGTTCAAGAATATAGAATTACTGATAAAAACTATTTAAATTTTTCCATTCTTCTAAAATTTTTGTTTTCGCGTTTATACTTTTTGATCTTACTATATCACAAGTAAACTATTGGTCTTTTTAGATAAATTCTACAAAACTTTTTGGCTTTTAAAATTTTTCAGTTTTTTGTGCGCGATTTGTGCGCCCCTCAAGCACATCGTGTGGACAGCATGAAATTAACTATAATTGGCATAATTCGAGGGGTTTGTTATACATAATAAAAATTCGGAGTCGCATCAAAAATATTGAGCGATAAATGAACCAAAAAATATTTACTTGTGATAAAAAATAAAATAAACTCTAACAAAATGTGTTTTCATTCAATATATGGAGAAAAATTTTCACAAATTTGTTTTTTTTTTTTACTAGGAAACCCTAAAATATGCTTGAAAACATTAAACATTGAAAATATGATAATTTTTATTTAAATAACTCAGTAGGTTTCTTATTTTAGACAGAATTGTACATAAACTTCTAGTTTGTAAAAATTTATACAAGTTAACTTTAAGCTAAAACAACTTTTGCGCCCCTCACTTGAAATGAGTCACTTTATATGTATAAAGAAGGATTTTATATGCAATAAAAAAATTTTATAAAATCAAAAATTTTCGATAAGTGCCCATATAACCAAATGTACGAATTTTGACTAATTCGTACCAAGTTTACAATGATAATGATATATAATATAACACACAAAAAATTCGTCAAAATTATAAAAAATAATAAAATTAAAAAAAAAAAAAACCAAAGCGAATAAAAAAAATTTTCATAATGAAGATATGACCAAAATGGAGATCGCTAAAGAAAGAAAACAAAGTTTGCTGTTTTTATTTGTGTTTTACTATTATCCAAAATCTATATAATTATTTTTATATTTAAAAATCGTCAGATAACTGTTATCCTATGGCTAATATTACTATTACTTTCTTCAAGTGTACTTTAGTTACTTAGTGTCAGTGTAGTGGTTGTTATATTGTTGAAATACTCATCATTTATGCGCTGCAAACAAACAAAAAATAAATAATAAAAACAAAAAATATATATATACATATATATTATATATATTAAAGAAAAAACGACGAGTTAATCGTGGTAAATTACTTGGCAAGTACGTGATTGTATATCATCACATGCTTTGTTGTATTTGATTATCAACTCAACTCCACTTAACAGTCATCCAAATCATCTAGCATTTTGTTTCCCTGATCTGTTTTAAGTACTCCATCAGTACAAGTTTATTATGCATATTTTCAACAGTTTTATGCTTGAATGTTTATTAAGGTTAAAAAGAGTTTTTGTTTTTTCAAAAGTATTTTTGTAGTTTTTGATTTTGTTTTCATTTTTAGAATTTCTTGATTGTCATTGAGTTGAAATTGTAAAAAGGAAGTTATAGGAATTTGTATTGTTATGAAATAAATAGGAATATATATATATATATGTATATGCATAGTATATCCCTCTCTCCTTCTTGACCATAAAATACTTAGTTTTATAAAGTAAGTCTTAAGAGTTTATTTAATTGTAATTTTAAAAAGAAAAAAATCCATTCATATTCGTATCAGTGGAAATAGTTTTTGTTAATTTTTTTTAGTTATTTAACATTAAAATGTTAACAAACAAAAAAAAAATGATAATGGGAAATAAAAGCTAAAAAATAAAAATGATAAAGTAGCATAGCGGGGTTAAACGTGTTGTTGCTAGAACATTTACAAATATTTCGTGAGTGCAACTAAAATGCATTCAATAAGAATATTATAGTTTAACTTGTAACAAAAGAAATCAAACAAAAAAATGTACTTGCAACATACAATTTCAATGTTGATTTTTAGTTTTATTTATATAGAATTAGGTGTATTAAAGATACGTACATTACAGTGTCTTACGAAAAAATGTTGCCAAAGTACACCTTTAGTAGTCTAGAAATTATGATTAATTAGATTACGTTAAAGTCTTTTCAAAATACTTAAATGCTTTTATTTCTAATTATATCAATTTTTATATAAATGATTACATTTTTTTATATCAATTATGTTTTATATTTTTCTATATATTTTTTTTTTAACTTGTGGAAATGTGTACACTGTAATTTATAGGATTTAATATTATAGTGTAAGAAATAATAACAAATTTCAAAGAAGTCTTTTCTGTTTCCAAAATATTACACCACTAAAAATGCTTCTTACTTTCAATATAATTTTTTAGTGAAATTTTTTCAATTGAGCCGCATGAAGTTATTTATCACTTTCACATAAATATAGATAAATTTTAGAGAAATTTAATAAGTCCCTTTGAAACTGCGATAATAATCGAATTAAAGAGATTTATGATATTTAGTTACTATTTTAAACAAATTCCTAGGATTTTTGTGATAAATGTATGCTTTTGGTGACGTTTGTTTTTTAAGCTAATTTGACACAAAACAACAAAAAATTTTACTAAAATTTAAACAAAGCGAGAATGAAAACATTATTATTTTGTATTTTTTGCCGGACGAATTTCCCAAATTTATAATCCATATTGATTATAAAAGATTAAAAAAGGGTAAATTGGCGATTAACGGTAACACTGTGTCCAAAACATATCAGTATATACGACTTTATTTATACGAGTATAATACGAGTTTAAAATTGTCTAAAATAATTAAATATAAATTGTAATAGATGAAAAATAAAGATAATTTTACTATTACTAATATAAAAAAAGAAATACAAATGACCAATACAACCAATATATCCGGATTATTGAGTTTATACTATATTTTAAAACGAGAGAAGAAAGTATAGTCGATCAAGACCGACCATATGATACCCTACACCATTGCCTATGTGTACCATAATTCGGGAAGGAACCAATTTTGGACCTATACTTGAATTAAGTGGAAAATAAAAACACTATTGCAGAATATTACGTCGATACTAAGATTCACTTGTATTTATGTACTTTTTGGTGATTCTTCAAATTGGGTCTTATATGGGAGCTAGGGTCAATTATAGACTGATCTTCACCTATGGTGGTGTAGGGTATAAATAGTCCTGCTTGTGGCGATTTGTTTAAAACATTTTTTTTTTGATACAAATTAAGGCACTTTAACGTACATATTTATTTTTTAATTTATCAAATCATAAATTTTGAGTTAGCAAAGTAATATTCAATATAATTATATAATGTTTCTAATATTTTGAATATTTTTATTGCGACTATATGAAAGTTTTTAAATTAATTTTGCTAAATACTTTAGAATTGTATGTAATGGTCTTGTTTTTTTGTTCAATCAAATAAACTTATCCAGTTCTAAATGGTATAATCCTAAGATATTGTATTTTAAGCATAATAACTGTGAATTATAGGGTACTTAAGAGTCTGCTTTGAAGACAAATTTCCAAATTTAACTTTATAATCACCAATGTACAATAAGTTAACAATATAAAGTCAAGGTAAGAAACAATCGCTGATTGAACTTTTTGTGCAATTTTTTAAAAAAAAATATTTTAAAGTTTAGTTGAAAACTAAGAAAACCACCCGCACTCAAACATTCGTAAATGTTACAAGCTGGTTGCCATTTTTTAATAAAATTCTTAAGAAGATGCAACATTGTTATTGCATCTGAAGAGACTCATTGTTACATGATCCCGATGCAATTGTGCGTAACAATTAAGTCGTGCTTTTAGCCTGTTTTTCCCAACGAGCATAAGAATTGTGTTAAAAATGACCGAAAGTAAATGTTATCGTTTTTAACTAAATGTTTGCTGTTGCTGTTGCTGTTTTTGTTTCAGTTGATTACACATCACGATCAGTTGTGCTGCTGTTGTCTTTTTTGTTTTATTGTACATTTTGGGAAATGAGAACTGTTTGTTACTTAGAGGAGGTGGAAAAAAATTCTTTAGCATTTTGCTTTGACAAGTGGGAGCCTTTATAGTGGTTAATCACGATTCCAAGTTTAAGGCATATTTGGGCAACATTTGGCGAAAACGGTTTCATTGTTCTCCGAGGCCAATAAAAACAATCATCATCCTCATCAGCATTATAGAAATAAGCAGCCAGCAATAGCAATAATAATAACAACAACAATAGACGGCGGTTACTGTGGTCGAACTGTTTAAATATACTTAACGAATGAACTGTTTTGTTGTTGCTATTGTTGTTGGTTCAGCTTGTTTGTTTTTAGTTACTTGTGATTATTATTGTTTTTATTGTTATTGTATATGGTTGACTTCAAAATGTTGTTGGATGTTGAATAAAATTATTGCAAACACGTCGCGTTGATTTATTGTTAAATCGCGCATGAGTAATGGTGCAAAACTTAAGTATGTTCGCCTCTCGTTGTTGCTATTACTATAGCTTTTGCTGCTGGTGGTGCTGTTACTGTTATTATAGCTGATAGGAAGGAGCTTAAGATACATTCAAGCTAAACCACGTCACTGTTTGTTTGTATGACTAACTTGCAACAACTTCTAGCAAAGAACTCTAGCAATTGTTCTTTTCAACACAAAATGTTTCTTTCTTTCATTTTATATACATACATATCCAAAGTCCCATAATAAATATTTGTTCAGTTTCATTCGTTTGGGATTTTCCTCAATGCACAGACTTTTCTGGCAATTTTTCGTTCAAATTCATAGCTTTTTTCTTTTTCTTTTTATTTCTCTTTCTGTGTTTTTGTCGAAATGTTATTTATGCGGGCAATTTTAAAAATGGATTTATTGATTAAGACAATCCCCGACAATAACTACTACAACAACAATCACATCTAAGTGTATAATGTACATACATATAGTACAACAACAACGAAAAGAACCCTTATAAATAAAACTTTAAAAACGATACGAAACAAATTATTTTCAAATTGTCATAAAGTTTAATTCGAAGACATTTATCATTCTTCAATAAAATGTTCAAGACAAAATAAACACTTCCTTTAGCTAGTTAACAAAAATAAAATAAATCTAATTCTAGTACAGTGTTTTTGGAGTATCAGATTATCAGTAAAAGATACATGCATATGCATGTAGATAATAAAATTATATTTTATTTAAATTGTAATTAATCACGTCTTGAAAAAATCATGGAAAATGTTTACTCTAAATAAAAATTTAAAAAATGCTATTTTATCTGGGTAATTCTTGGTTCTATTCTATGATTCTCGAACCAACTCTTCGAATTGGTACAAGCCCTTCAATTTATCATACTCAAATTGATTCTTATTGTGTGTATTGAAATCGCAACTTTCAAATTAAAAACAATCACAAAAAATATTATTTTCTCAAAAATATCTTTTATGACATTTTAAAGTAAATGAGTAACACATATATGTATGTATATCTACAAACATTTCATTATTTTTTAAACACTGTGCAAAAATAATAAATAAAGAATCAAATTTTCAATTGTGACTTGCGACTGACTGTTGAAATTCTTGTAGTGTACATACAATGTATTTGTCATTGTATTAGTATATGTTTATAATTTATTTGTATTTGTGTAATTAATGTAACCCTAACAAGTGACAACATGTCTGTTGTTTTTAATCAACCATTAATTATTTTCTAATTATTCACTACCACTGTTAACAAAATACATTTATACTCATTCAAGGTAAATAAAACGAACGCTAAATTTGTATATTTATAGTAATTTAGTGAAGGCGTCGTCGTAATAATAGTAAATGCCTTAGTGGAAAGGTGTGCAATTAGAAATATTTTTATCTTTTTTTGAAAATGCTAATGAAATAATCAACTTAAATTCATGCACAGCCACACAGACATATACAGCATTAGTATTAACAAATACACACCTTAAGAACAATTAATATAAACTTTAAATAACCCAACAAACAATGATTCAAACAGACACATTAAATAACAATGTATTTATGTACATATATATGTATGTCTTATTTTCTTCATATATATTAAGGAAGTAAAATTTACAAGTTTCTTCCTTTTTCTTACGAACAGCAGCGTGTTGTTATATTCGCTTCAAAAGTTTATTTGCATGTTAAATTTCTCTACAAGTTCCTTTTATTTTTTTCTTCGTACTCCCACTACTTGAATTTGTTTGCATGCAAACTGCATTCGTAATGAGTTTTACGCTTTTTATGCGATTATTTCTGATATACATATTTTTTTTAGCGTTTTGGTTCGTTTTATGTAAAGAAAAGTTAAACCTTCAAGAATCAGCCTACGCACTCCATCAGCAGAAGCTTTTAAAATAATCGGGTATTTTAGATTCTATTTTGTGTTTTTTCTTATTTTTAATTTTTTTTACTGCTCTTAAAAGATTGTCATCTTAAATGGGAAGTTTTGCAAACTTTTATGTATTCGTTTTTAAGTCACATTAAGCATAATGTTGTTTTGCATTGTGGGGTTAATCAACCATTTATTTAAAAGAATTCATAAAAATAAGATAAACAGAATTGTTCAATTTTTGTGCAAGCAGTTCAGAGTAAAACGAAAAAAATGAAATAAAAAATGTGAAGAAATTCCTTCATC
>MINK01004752.1:0-13553 GCA_001735545.1 Phormia regina
ATATTTGCACAAACACATAATACCCCAACCACCTTTGGTGGTGTAGGGTATAAATAGTTGTCCGTTTTAGAACAAATAAATAAAAATTTTATTTAAAGGCTTTGAAAACCATTTAACAATTGTGATGTATTGTGGTTCCAATATGGTAGAAATTTTTCTTTTTTTTTAATTTTTAAGTAAAATTATATTTTTTAGTCATTTCTCGATATAATTAACGATAACTCAAAAACTTTTATTTCAATATTATTAAAATAAACTTAGAAAAATTTAAATGTATAAAACCTTTAATCCGTTTATATGTTGCTTTTAAATCAGCTCAATAATCATAAAAATCGTAAATATTTTTTTTCGAATTTTTCGCAATTAAGGGAATTCGCTCATTTTCATTAAACATTTCAGTTTTTTGAGATATTTCTTTACTTATGTTCTCAAAAACAAGTTGTTCGATTTACCTAAAATAAATTTTCAAAAATTTTAAATTGTGAATACAATATTTTTTGATGCGATCAATAGTTTAAAAGTTATGAAATGAAAGTATGAAACGGACACCCTGTGTTTCTAGTTTTTAGCCCATCACATTTTTATTTATTAACCTCTTTTGATCATTTTCAGTACCAAACAAATCTTATATGGGATAATATTTATGGCAAATTTCCTGTTTTCGACAGAAGGACATACTTTATGTGATTTTAAGTGATTTTTTTCAAGAAATAATAACAAAATCAATGTACACCCCATCTTTTTGATTCACATGGTATAATGTATTTCCACTACATTAAAAATTCTCTTTGCTCAGTTTTCGTTTTTTTCAAATTTTTTCCCCACCAGCTCATTTAGAGCTACCGGGGTTAGGTCTACAGGATTCCAAATTTTGGGAGCCATGAACATTTTTAAAGACAATTTTAATTTGTTAATATGAAACTATTTTACTGACTTTTTTATGTAAAAATATTACACTCAAAGAGATCGGCAGAAACATTGTTATGTACTTATCTTATCTCCGTTAGTTTATGGGTGCGAAAATTAAGTGAAGTGAAGTTATATTTATGAAGTTATATATTTTACAGAATAAAGATTAGTCGAAAAGTGGTTCTAGTATTATAATTTTAATAAAAATTGATAATATCTATATATATAAAAGAGTAACGTTACTGACTGATTGATTGATTCATCATCCCACAGCCCAAACGGCTGACATAGGTAGATCTCCCTCCATATAGATCCACTAAGATGGGATTTTTGGAAATTCGAATGTTTAGAGGGTAAAAATGGGTAAAATCGGTAACCTTAATACTCGCAAACTAATAATGATACAAAATTTTAAATGGTTATTCATTTAAAAAATAATGGGACAAATGTCAGGTAGATTTTTGAAAATCGGCCGTTTTAGAGAGAAAACGGGTAAAAACTATTCTTTGGCACCATATGTGTCTTTGAAACCAATCAACATATAGATAAAATTTATGTCGTATTCATAACTTATAAAAAAAATGAGAAATACAAGTATGGTACTTTCAAACGTTAAGGGGTAAAAATCGTACCTATTTTTGATACTTTTTTCATAAAACATTTTTTTTTATTTATTGACTTTAATCCCATATTAAAACTAAACTACTACAATCTAAAAATTTATTGGAATAAATTTGTTGATATTTCAATGAGTGAAAAAGTACAGATGAGTAAAAATGGGGTAAAGGCGGAAAATTACACTTTATTCAAACTTACAGGGCTATTCTCGACAGAGTGATAACCGAATTTATTGTGATAGTAAAACAAATTGTGACAAAAAATTTTTCTATTCTGGCTTTGAAAAAAATATTTTTTGTATATATTTTTCGTAATAGTTGTCACAATTATAAAAACAAATGATAATAACTAATGACTGACAACTATCATGAATTCCAGAATAGCACTGTTAATAATGAATTTTTATTTACATTAAACATAGAAATATGAAATTAAGAAAATGTAGTCCTATGTAGATAAGAATTCTCCAGAGTGGTCTTGTGGTACTTAAAGATTATATTGTCCTGTAGATAAGAATTCAAGAGGATGGACTTTGTGCTACTTTTTTTCTTCTTCTATTGGTACTTTTTGCATTTTCTGTCATATTTAACCTGAAAACATAAAATTAAATACGCATGACCCGATGTTTTTAAAAGAATTCACAAAGTGGGGCTTTATGGTACTTTCACGTTCTTCTAATGGCACTTTTTGAATTTTCTATAGTTATGAAGCTAGAAATATGTTATAAGGAATATGTGGTCTTTAGTTAATAATAATCCATAATTTGTTGTACTTTTTTGTTATATTAATGGTACTTTTTATAATTATGAATCTATAAACATAAAGTTAAGGATATGTGGTCATAAATGAATGTGAATACATAATAAGAGATTTTGTGGTACTTTTTTTTGTTATTCTGATAGTACTTTTTGAATTTTACACAACTTTTAATTTTGATACATGGTCCTAAGTAATAAAAATTCATTAAGGGAATTTGTGATACCTTTTCGTTCATTTTAGGGTTATTATGTTTTTCATAAAAAATTTAATTTTAATTTGTATTATATGTTTTTTTATACAACAAAAACCCGTGCAACACAGGGTCAATCAGTTCATATTTTATAATATTTTAATGATGATTCTTTTAAAGAAAATTTAGTTAGTACAACTAACGAATCTGTTTTCTATGTGTTCATAAGTAAGTATGTGAAAAGAAGACAAAATATCCTATAATTTATATTTTCATCTAATTGTTTAAAAAACTTAAACCAATATTCACCTGGTCACCTGTTAGCTACGACAAAATTCCTGACAATTTCATTTAAAAGAAAAAAAATTTCATTTTAATCATTATGTAAAAATAATGTTAACCAATTGATAGTGTGCAACATGAAGGTGGTGTGGTGGCACAGCAGCAGCAACAACAGTCACAGCATTGGTAGTAACTTACAATGGTGGACAAAACAATAATAATATAGCAAAAAAAAGGAGTAAAATAAGTAGGAGACTACTACGTATTTTGCAACATTATGCGTGTGTGGAAATTGTGGTAAGTATAAGAAAATATTTTATATACATACATAAAACATATACATATATATATATTTGTATATAAAATGTTGTATTGTAACTGCTCATAAATCATGATACGAATATGCTAAAATAAAAAAAGAACATATAAGAAAAAAAGTACTCTCAATACTTCAATTTTAATCTTTACAACAAATATACTCATAATCTTGTTTATACAGTCAGTTAAACGAAGACACTTTATTAAATCCGGTCGATGTCCAGTCAGTCCAGCAGGCAAAATAGCTTGAACGGCAGTAGTGTTTGGTTGTTTGTTGGTTGGTTTGTTTGTTCGTTTGTCCCGGACAAATATTATTACGGACAAACTGTCTACAAAGGCAAAACTTAAAAGAGAAATAAAACAAAAATAAATACAAGAAGTGGATGGTGTATGTTATAGAGTGGGGGCTTGAAATAATATCTTGTTAATTTTTTGACATTTTTTCTTATGTTATTTATCATTTAAATGTAAGAAAAAAAAGATATAAAACAGAAATAAAATGACAAAAATAAGAAATATGTATTAAAAATATACTACTTTTTCTTTTGATTTTCGGTTTTTTTTGCAGCATTTCCTTTTGTCTTTTGCTGGATGATTTTTATATATTTTTTTACTTTTTATTATTTGCAAATAATTTATAGTGCAACAAGCAAACAACATGTTGCACGAAATGTGCATAAATATAAAATACATTTTTAGATTTTCTTTTCCTTTGCAATTGTATGAATGAAAGAAATACTTATTTGATTTATTTGATTTATAGAAATATATGTGAATACTAGTGAGTGAGTGAGTGTTAGTATAGTTACCTATGTATTTAACAAAATCTTTTTGCTTCCTTTTTAAGTAAGAAAAAATACTTCATACATTTTATATTTAGAAGATATAGACGATGCGACAATTATTATGTGGGTGGTTAAATGGTGAACTAATCCTTATTATCATACAATCTGAAAATTTATTGAACTCACTTCACTTTAAGAATTTATAAATATTTTTTTCTTTTCTGTGGAGTTTTTCTTAGGTTTTCCTTTAACTACTTCGTCTTTGTTTGTTTTGGTCAATATTATTCTTTTGTATTCGGTGTTTTTGTTTAGAAGGTAATAGCATTATTTTTTGTGTGTTTGACCATAATATTGTGCAAAATAGACTCACGCATTTCTTTAACTCTTACGATATTTATATCAGCTTTTGTTTGTTTGTAGTCCATTTAAGGTAAATACCAATATATTCAATAGATACTTTATACATTTCTTTTTAGTTTTATATTTTTTTCTTATTTTCATTGCTACCTGTCTGTATTATTTGCATCATACAAACAAACCTATGTGGGGCTTCGAACAGGGGGAGAAATATATAATCGTACAAAGCAAAATTTGGTATTTGAAAATTCCAGAAGAGATGGCGGATAGTAATAGTATTATATCTAACTAAAGAGATCACCGGTTCCTAGTTCATTAGCTTTTAAAATTCACAATCCATTGCACAGTGGATTGATTTGCAAAGAAGTGATAATATAAGCCTGAGTTTCGATAAAATTTGATAAAGCTAGTGGTATTAATAGAGGAGAAATTAAGCTGTCAGAGTACTAATAGTTGAAGTATCTAGCTGGAGCACCCACTCTGATGCTGTGGAACAAAGTTGACTACCACGAAGCTTATAACTTGTACTTTTATATTCTTGTAATATTTCATAAGTTTTTGGAAAGCTGACAAAAAACTATTATTTTTGTGGTTTTTATATCTTTTTATTTTTGAAAAATTGTCAAAAATGGTCTGTAAAGATTTTTGAAAAAATACACAGTAAAAAGTTTTTGGGTAATTTTTACAGCAGGCTGGTGTTTATATATAACAAACCCAAAAATGAATTAAATTTACACCAGTACATCATGACTTTAAAGAAATTAAATGAGAGATGTATAGAGAGAATTGACTTTTTGACTTTTTCAGAGCATTAAAATAACACTTAAGGCCCAACCAGTCAACTCTTTAACGCAACGTAGAATGAAGAAATGTAGCGTGAAACATTTTTGGCAACTAGTCAATAAAAGTAAACGTATCATATGTCTTTGAACATTAATTGTGTAAACAACCCTGTTCTTTAGTTATTTTACAAAGAAAATAAATAACAGAGTTATCGAAAAGTCACGTATCTATACAGAAAAAATTAATACAGTCTTTTTTACAATTAACTCAGTTGTTTAATTTTGCATTAAAATTTAATAAATATATTCAAGAAAAAATAAAATAAAAAATTAATTTTGGTACGAATTTTTTTTCCTTCACACATTTTTAATTCATTCAATCATCTAATTGATTGATTTAATTAATTTATTAATTGGGAATTTTCTTCAGTTTTGTATTTTTTATAGTTTTTAGTAATTGATTAATCATTTTGGTGAGAGGTGCAAATTTGAGTAAGTTTTTGATTGAATGAATTATTTTCATATATATTTGTTAATTGGTGACTTTTTTCTGTGTACGTAAAAATTTAATTTCAATAGATTTCTTCGATACCCTACATAGAATTTTTATCAATGGCTACATACACACGTTAGCTTAAGACGGATGGAAAGAGCTGATTGCGATACGATGAATTTTTGTTCACTGGTTGGGCCTTAAAATGGATTACGTTTCATTATTCCTTTGGTATTCAAATTAAATATGCACCCAGAGAAAAATCGACACCACAATTGTTAATTTAACCACAACAGTTATGGGTTTTGAATCGATTTTTTTCCTTAGTGTAAGAAATAACAATGAAAATATTATGCCAATAATGCTTTTTTGCACTAAAGTCGTTTAAAAAATTTACTTTTTGCATAAAATCGGCAGTGCACAGAGGGGTTGAATTCAAAATAAATGGTAATAAGTGTAGATCTCTGATATAGATGAAACTTGAAACATCGATAGATGAGGAAATATGTTTTCCGAATATTAATGCCTAGAATATGTAACTGTAGCACGGACGGCGCTACAGTGGACCAAAGTTGAACACCAAGAGGCTGGAAAACATATCGGGGGTTATAAATTTTAAATATTTAAAATAAAAAAAACGTGCAATCTGTGTTAAATCATATCTTATGTTTTAAAAGATATTTGATTTTAAAAATTTAATTTATAATTTTTGGCCTTGACCTTTGCTGGAACTTTGAAACCACTGAACCAATTTAGACAAAAGTTGGAACATCGATAGAGGAGTAGTTAGGCTTTCAGAATATTGTCGGATAAAATCTGTAGCTGAAGCATGGACGCCACCACAGTGGGCCAAAATTGACCACCTCAAGAATGAAAAACATATCGGCGCTTATAACTATTACAAATATTAACCGATTTTAAATACATTTTGAATTTTCTTACATTTTTTTAATTTTCCTAAGCAAGACATGCTTATTGTGCTAAATTATCTCGTATAATTTAAAAGATATTTAACTTCATAAAATAAATTTCTCATTTTGGTCCTTGACTTTTTTGAGATTTTGCTCCATAACATTTAAAATAAAATTTCCCATTTTTTTTAAATATGTTCAAATTCTTAATAATTTATTTAGTTATGCTGAAGATAAATCTTTTTAGATATCTCAATTCAATAACAAAAAAAAAAAAAAAAAATCTAAAAGTGTCTCAAAAATTATAATTTCTTGCCAGAAAACTAATTTATGCACCTATATAATTTTTTTCTTAAATTTTATTAACAAAGTTTAATATTTTTTGTCTTTTTCTGAAAGACTGGATTTCAAGCAAACGTTTAAGTGAAGTTTTGAAAAATTCTGTAATCAAAAATGGTAAATTTTGTATAAAAAGTTTAACTTTTTGAGTTTGTAAAAATAAATTAATTGTAGATTTTGATACTTCTGTGAATTAAATTAGAAAGCTGAATATATTTTTAAAGGTATAGCAAAAAAATTGTGACAGTCTACCATTAAATTTAGTCAAAAGAGCGAACTATCCGAAAATATCCATATTTTCAATAAAAAAATATCTTTAGAAATATATATTAAAATTGTATATATTTTTTCTGATCTTTATATTTATCAATTTCTTGTTAAATTTTTTATGACATGTAAAAAAAATTATTTTGATAACCATAAGGGTTTAGAAAATATTGAGGTTCAAATTTATAAAATATGTAGAGGTAAACATAATTTCGATTAGTTTGTTTTATTTTCAAGAAAAGTATGATCAAAATTTTAAAATAGTAATGTTTGTTATACATGGTTTTAAGGAAGACACAATTCACTTTAAAATGATATATAACATGACTATAATGTGTTTATGGCGCATATAGTAAATCAATTTCAAATGAGCAAAACGTAGAAAAATAATGAAATTGTTAATTTCTTCTATGTAGGGTAATGCAGTGTAATAATGCGTGTGGTAAGGCCGTCCTAAAAAAAACATTTAATAAAAAACGCTAAGATTTTTATTTGTATTCACAAAAAAATAATGTATGCTTGATAAAGGTTTACTAACTTTTATACATTGCTTTTTTGTGAATACGGGTGTTTATATTTTAATATTAATAAAGAAATATTCTTAACATTTAATATAAATAAAATTGTACAAAATGAATATAAAAAACTTTAAATTAAATAAAATGTTGCTTAAAATATTTGTTACCCTATAGTTTGTTTATGTAGTGTTTAATCGCATTGTTGTTTTTTTGGGAGTTTTTTTAAGTGTCTTTTAAGCCTTTGGCAAATTTGAAATGTATGAAATACAAAAACAAAATATAAAGAAAAATTTAAGGAAAATGTTGGAAGTTTTCAAAGTGTCTAAGGAAGTGCATATTTACAAATTGTTATTGTCCATTTCTAGAATTTTAGTTGCCAACACCACACACTTATACAATTGTTGCACATAAAAGGCAACAACTATAGAAGAATTTTCATACATAAATACACATAAGTAATGCATATTTTTAAATGATCACAAAAGTTTAAACGTTTGTACATATATTGTTTTTATCAAGTAATTTGCATTTAAATTTTTAAATATAATCGATATTAAAGTGTTACAGTTGATGTTATCATAACGATTTAACGAATAATCGTAGCAACAATGTTTAGGAATAATTATTCGTAAATATTAATAAAATATATAATATACTATTTTTAACGGTATGAAGTATCTAATTGAAGGATATACATTTAGTACTTTTTCAAAATGTTTCATCATGAACGGCATTACCAATCATATTAAAATGCAGCAAAATTAAACAAATCATTGGATTTGAGAAATTAAGTCGAAATTTAAAAAATCATGAGGTAATAATTCCTATTTGAGAGATAATTGGACGATTGTAACCAATTTTAATAGGCTTCATCCTTGTATCCAAATAAGTATCTGGACCAAATTTATTTAAGATATATTCAAAATTTCGAACTGTACTTTGGTTTCATAAGGATTAAATGGACAGACAGCCAGCAAGGACGGACGGAAAGTTGTATATTGTTAAATCGACTCAGAAAGTGATTCTGCGTCGAACGGTGTATTTTAAGGTGGAGGTCGGATAATGGTTTTGTGTGTTACAAACATTGGCACAAACTGATAATACCCCAACCACCTATGGTGGTGTAGGGTGTAAAAATAAAATAAATGAAATTTTTTTTTGAAGTCCAATATCTCTTAAACTAAAAGAAATAAGATATGCACACAAAAGTTTTTTGTTCAATTAAACTAATAAAATCTATATAAAAATTTTTCTAATCGGTTCTGATATAACGTGTAAACGTGTAAAAAACTTCACCAAACATGTCAAAAAATAAAAAAAACAATTTTTGTTTATTGAGATATTAGTAAACTTATAGAGATAAGATGTTTTTTGTAGATCTAAACTAATAAAATCTATATAAAAATCTTTAAATCGGTTCTAATATAACAAATCTGGACTGTTGTGTAAAAAGCTTCACTAAATATGTTTAAAAATAAAAAATAATCGTTGATGCCCAATATCTCGTAAACTTAAAGATATAAGATAATTTTTTGTAGATTTGGGCTGGTAAAATTTATATAAACATGTTTTTAACCGGTTCTGATATAACCAATCTGAACTGTTTTTTTTTAAAATATTCATACACGTTCTTTGGAACCCTGTAGATCCACCCCTGTTAAGTCAATATGATACAAAGTTGAAACTAAAACTCGTCTCTATCTCTTCAAACATGATCTTATGAAATTGAGATTTTTATTGGGCTTATGTGGGTCTCTTCGTTTTTCAGGAATTTGGAAATTTGACTTTCAGAATATAATAAATGCCGTCGAAAAAAATTATTTATAAAATGATATTAAATACCTGAACAGTTTTATTTACAACTCAGGAAAGAGTTATAAATAAAAATAGTGCTGATTAAAATTTTGAAAATTTCAAATGTTGATTTCTGTGGCGTTAAATCATTCCAATATTAAAATGCTGTATCAATCTTATCCTTTTATCTCTATTCCCCTCTAAACGTTTCACAACAACAAATTGTTAATTCTAACAGTTTATTAAGAAATTCCTTTTCTCCACTTTGTTACGAACTGTAACAACGTTATTTCTCAATAATTTAATTTTCTAATCAAAATGACATTCTTAATGGATTTGTAATTTGTGTCGCCTCGAATGCCATCTAAGGCCAAAAAGTGTTTATTTTCTTAACTCAAGTGGAGGCTAAAGGCGCCACGTATGTTACCTAAAAAGGTGTATAAAACTCAAATACCGACATCATGTTTCATTAATATTAATCAACCACAAACAAACAAACAAACGCACAATAATAATACAACAACAATTATGAAGAAGATAAGAAGAAGAAAATTATGAACATCATATCCAGACAAAAAATGTAGGCACATATGACATGTCCAATGATATACATTGATTTGACAAACAGTTACAGAAATTATAATGAATATTTAATATAATCAATTGATAGAGTTTGTTTTATTTTTCTTCTTCTTCTTCTTTATTTCTTCATTGGTGTTGCAGGTTTTTTTTTAAAAGATTTTACCTTAAATCTTAAACAAAATCCATTACATGATAAAACACTAAAAGCTTCACAGAAGACCTATAGTCTAAAGTAGCCTGTAAAATAAGATGAGGTAGCAGCAGTAGTAAACTGTTTTTTTTTTTCTTACAAATCTGTGTCAATAGTGACAAAAAGAAAATAAAGTGAAAATAATAATAACAACAACAACACAAGGAAAAAAATGATAAATTATTATAAGCATGAATGGCATAAAATAAACATCAAACAACCAAACAATATTTGTTAGAAAGATAGATAGATTGATGAATGATGTACGCGTCTGGCGTATAGTGAAAAAGATTATTCGAATGTTTGGTTGGTTGGTTGGTTGGTTGCTTGGATGGCTGGCTGCTTAGGTTAGTTGGTTCTTTGGTTGTTTGAAACGAAACATATGTTAAGACTACTGTTGACATTAACTTTTACAAGTGTGTGATAAGAATATTTAATTGAATTAACAGCACAATCAGCTAATAAACCACAACAGCCAATATCGCTTAGTTGCAAGTTTACCCTAGTAAGTTGTTATATGCAGCATGCAACAGCAATAGAGCAATAACCAACATGTTGTGAAGATGACGACGATGACGATGATGATGATGGTAATGTTGATTTAAAATCAAAATAAAGACAAATAACATGAAAATGAATTTTATTCATAAGTTCTATTTATGTATATAGAGGCCAAAGTAAATGTTTAACGCCAGCGCTTATATTTAAAGACCTCATTAGGTACAGCTGAATAGGATGGCCCCTACATTAAGCATTAATGTAGTTTAATAACTTTGAGTTCATAAACAATAACTATATATCATGATATTATGTATCATTTTAAAGGAAATTGTATCATACTTATTTAAAACTATGTATATCGGAATTATGTTTACCTGGATATATTTCATAAATTTGAATCTGAATATTTTCCAAACGCTTATAGATATCAAAATAATTTTTGCTTAAGTAAATGTGCAATTGATAAATTTAAAGATTAAACAAACAAGGCCTGTGCAACTAAACCAGTGGTCGAAATTTTTTAAGGTGTTATTTTCATTAATGATTGTTGTGTTCAAGTTCTAAACACAAAACAATAATTTAGTTCCAATTAAAGGTTTTATTGTGCTTCGGCCACTTTTTTACTCGAACAAGTCAACTTATTTTTAAACTCCGTTTTATTTTATGATGAGTTTTTAATTTCCTTTAAATTATTATAACAAAATTTTTTGAATTAATTAAATATATAAAATAACATTTTTAGCAAAAATTTATTTTTTGAGACTTTGAATTTTTATACCCTACACCATCATTACGTGTTTGTGCAAATCTTTCTATCCGTCCGTCTGGCTGGATGTCAATGTAATGCTTGTGGTCAAACTACGGATCGCATTTATTTACATAAATTGATGAAATTTTGTACATATGACTCTTTGTACAAGGACAAAACCTATTGAATTTGGTCATGATTGGACCATTATTTCACCTAGCCCTCATACAAGTGACCTTCCGGAATTAAGTTTAAATGCCTTAATAATCGAAGCATTTTAATGAAGTTCAACACAAATAAGTGCAAATACGTGTGCCAAATTTGACGAAGATCGGTCCATATTTGACCATAGCTCCATATGAAACCGTCTTTCGAAATTCACTTTAATGCACATAAATCCCATAAAAATGTCAGTATCAACTCAATATTCGAAACAAATATCTCTACAATTATAAATGATTGTGCAAAATTTTATGAAGATCAGACCATAATTGACAATGGCTCCTATAAGAGATCCAATTTAGGGAATCACCAAAAAGTGCATAAATACATGTGAATCTTAGTATCGACGTAATATTCTGTAAAAGTATTTTTTATTTTTCACTTAATACAAGTATAGGTCTATAATTGGTTGCTTCCCGAATTTTGATACACATAGGCAATGGTGTAGGGTCTCATATGGTCTATACTTTTTTCTCTCGTTTTATTTTGCGTTTGCTTTTCTTTTTAACAAATTCTTTATTTTATTATATTTTTGCATTTTTTTGTTCTCTTAAACATTTTTTTTTGGGGGATTTTTGTCTGTTTGTTTTTACGATTTTTTATTTTGTTAGAAAAAAAAACGATTTATTTTCATTTTGAGAATTTGTTAATTTTTGCGTTTTTATATGTACACAAATAAGATGTGGAGTGTATAATATGTATAATATGACAAAAATTTATTTAAGACCCCATTGAATTTATATTTTTAGGGCTTTGGTAAAAATGGATTGTGTGTGTTTTTCTTACGAAAGGCGTCTTTTAAATTTGCTAACATTTTTCGTTTTGGAGATTTTTCCAAAATGTTCAAACTTTTTTTTTACTTTTTTTTATTTCAGCGTTTTTTCTTTTGTCGTTTTTTTAGTTTTTGCAATTATTTTATTTGGTGGTTATTTAGTATTTTGTTTTAATTTTCATTAGATGTTTTCATATTACCATTTTTATACAATTTTTTGTTTCAGTGATTTCAAGACTTCTCTATATTTTTATTATAAATAACCGATAAAAAATAATATACTATTTTGAAAATAAAATTAAATAAAATAATCCCATCTCGATAGAAATAACAAAAATGCTATCACTTTGGATTGAGAGATTTGTGTGAGTGTCATTAAATGTGCATTGGTATATTTTTTATACAAAATAGATATATAGTGTGAGCGTAAAAGTATTTACATATTAATTATCTAAAATGATTACCTTATATACAGTGCACTCGCAAAAACTTTAACATTCGAAAACGTGAACGATTCAGAAATGGGAACAAATTTTCTGTCATGGACTATTCTAATAAGTGAACAAAATATGAAGGCTCAAAAGCGTAATTTTTTTTTTTTTCATTTTAGTATTTAAAAATTGGGAAATCCCCAATTTTGTTGTAATCCTAAAGTTTATATGCTTTTTACCCGTTTTTAGACGTTAAAAGAAAAGGGTTTTCAATTTATGTTTAAAAACGTGAAAATCCTTGATAAAAATTAGTTCACGTTTCCGCTAGTCTACATGTATTATAGTATATTATTATAGTTTCTTTTTTTTATTAACTATCATTATTTACAAATAAATTCCATAATTGTTCACAAATTTTGAGTTTTATCTTATGATATTACAACAATGTTAACGAATTTTTAAAGTATACTGCTAATATAAAAGTATGGTAAAATTTTATAGGAAAAAGATGGGAAAAAAACTATACTCTATATCAGAAAATGTAATTAATGGAGTTTTGACCCAAGACAGTTACTAACGTAATTTATACTTAAATAGCTTAGTTATTCACAGTCAGTCAATCTCCTTAAGTGGTCGTAATTTGAATTTCTGCATTTGTGAGTAAATGTCAGAGTCAAATCTCTAATAATATTTGCCATTGTTTTTTGTCCTGATATAATATGTAACTCCTTGGTGGGAAATCTTCTAGGAAGGTTGTGTATTATTTTTAAATTCTTATTCTGAAT
>MINK01004755.1:0-15374 GCA_001735545.1 Phormia regina
CACAAAGAATTGTTTGGAGTTTTTTTGTAAGAGTAAATAGTATCAAACAAGATTCGATAAAATATTGGCTATGATTAATGATAGTGAAAAATATTTTCATATTAAAATGTAAAAGTTAGATAATGTGTTATGCCATTTTGGTCAAATATTTAATTAGTCTGAACAAAGCAGAATTAGAGAACTCATTATATGGCAAGCTATATAATTTGTTATAATGTGTTAAAAAAAAGAGCTGCAGCTCTTTTTCACCACTAAGTACTTCCTTCCAATGACAGCACAATGGTAAAATCATAGCTTTTTCAGTTCTTTTTTTGCTGGGATGTGATTATTTTTTTAAGATAAAATAACAAGGTTAATTACTACCCCAGTGTCGGTTACTATAGCAACTAAAAAAATTTTAATTGTTGAGTCAATAATCAAAGTCGACAGTGAAGAAAAATTATTTTCAAATTATAAACAATATTTGAAAAATATAAAAAATGCCCCGCAAGGAAGAATTGAAAGAAGTCTTGGGTCTCAATCGTATAACCAAAAAACGGATTTTGGAATTATGCAAAAAAAATAAATTATATCAAACACCTGAATTGAATGATGTATTATATTTACATTATCAAGGTAAGTAAATACATAAAGGTTTAAAGATATACATACATATATACATACATACAAATTTCTATTATTTAATCTAATAACACATAAAAAATTAATTGCATAAGGCTTTGAATGCATAGAGGGTTTGGAGGATTATACGGAACTCAAGTGCCTATGGTTAGAATGTAATGCCATCTCGGAAATTCAAGGACTCGAAAATCAAACAAAACTTAAGTGTCTGTTTTTGCAAAGTAATTTGATTAGAAAAATGAAGAATCTACAATTTTGCAAAGAATTGGATACGATTAATTTATCTCAAAATCACATAAGAAAAATTGAGAATTGTGGTTTTGATGTGTTGCCAATGTTGAATACTTTAAATCTCTCTTCAAACTATTTAAAGGACTGCGAGGGTTTAAAAGAATTAGAAAAATGTAAAAATTTATCGGTGTTGGATTTATCCAATAATCGTATTGATGATATATTAGTAGTTAAGGTAAAAATTAAATTGCTTAATTAAAAATAATAATAATAATAATAATAATATTTTTTTATAGATTTTTTCTCGAATGCCAGAATTAAAAGTACTGGTATTGCAGGGAAATCCTGTAGTTTCAAAAATACCACAATATCGTAAAACTTTGATATTGGAATGTGTAAGTAATAAATATATATAATTTGGTAAGCATTTTAAAATGTTTATTATGGAAATAAGCGGATTTATGTGTGATTTTTTAAGATTCTAAAGCTCCCAGTTGTGGTAGAAAATTAAAATACGGCTTACTTATAGCTTATCGTCCTACAAATCCTAACGGTGCCAGATTTTAACATTTTTATCAGGGAGCGGAGATACGAACGTATATTATAAATAGATTATTCTTTCTTTAATTGTATTTGCAGAATAAATTAACATACTTGGATTCTCGACCAGTGTTTCCCAAAGATAGAGCCTGTGCTGAAGCATGGTAAGAGAGCAAAATATTATATTAAATGTGTATTTGCTTATAATGTGTGAATTTTTTAAAGGAAACGCGGAGGGTATGAAGAAGAACGCCGAGAAAATGAACGTTGGAATCGTAAAGAAAGAAAAAAGATGAGAGATGGCGTTAATGGTAAGTAAATATTATTAAATAGTTTTTGTTACCCTTTTTTTGATTTTATTAACTTTTGCAGCTACTATTCAATTACGCAATAAAAATAGGAAAGCTGAAGATCAGGTATCCCTGATACCATCTTCCGATTCCGAAGATGATTTAAATATGCAAACTAAAAATCTGGAAATCTCTTTTAAATCAGACGCGAGTATTGATCCTATTTGGAATGAAGTGTCGGAGGATAAAGCATCAGAAAAATTTCTTATTTCTAATATTATTTGTAGGACTAATACAAATGAATCTTGCTATAGTTGTGAAAGTGTTAATAATGATGTGATACATAAAGAAAATAACGAGACTATTAAAGTTGAACAAAAACAAGAAGATGAAAAAAGGCAGGAAGTTGAAGAAGAAGACGAAAATTTGAATACAAATATTACAGACAAAAGTAGTGAGGTGAAAAGGAGTAATTCTAATAATAGTCTCAACTCAAATATAGATTCTCAAGAAAAATATCAACCCATCGTAGAGGCTATAGAAAAAATATCAACATCAGTGAATAATTCCGAGTATTATGCAAAGAATAATACTGACAATGTAAGTGAAAATAATGAACATGATGAAGATAATTACCAATCACTAAAAGATTTGGAAGAAACTATGAACATTTTTTTAAATTATGAATGTGAAGAACATTCGTCTAGTCAACAACCAACAAAAACAAAACTTAAGAATCTAATTCCGAAATTAGAAAAAGAAGATGAACGTTCTAAAATCAATCAACAGCTTATCACAGATTTTGAAGAATTGTCCAATAATATGAGTGATTTTGTAAAAAAATTAGACAAGGACCAAACAGAACGACAAGAAGTCATTAAGGCTTTGTTCGATAAAAACACGGCAGCCAAAGAAAGCTGTTCTGGAAGTAGTGATAGCGACAAGAATGATCAATGGAATAGAGAATCTAAATTAGAGAATGTGATTTCTAAAAACACAGTTTCACAAATAATGTTAAATAATAATTCTTATAATAATGTAAAAATTGAGAAAGTGAAAGCGACTACATTGAATAAAAATGTAAGAGATAAAATCTTAGATGATGATATTAATGAAAATATTGAGAGTATCAATACAAATATAAAAAAATGCCATCAAGCGCAATGTAATGAATTTGCTGTAGTTAGTAATTTTGAAGGATTATCTGAATGTTCTATAAGAGACAATTTTATGTATGTTCCAATGGATATCTCATTATTAACACACAAATCTAATGAAGCTTTGAAGTCATTGGAAACAGAATCTAAAGAATTAAAAAGACTCCTCCAAGAATTAGAAAACAAAAATGAAGATTTTTTCAAAGATATAAATGTAAATCAAAAGTTTCACATAGAAGAAATCCGCGAAAACAAAGAAAATGTATGTGTTGAAGACACTATGATTCAAAATATTAACTGCGAAAATATGCCTTTGATTTATGAAAGTTTTAATAAAATTTATAATGATATTGACGCACAAGATAACATAGAGGTAATGAACGAGAAAGAACATAAACAAGTAGTTTACACAATTGTACACGAAATTCTGGAATCTGTGGAACAAAAATTGTTCGATACAATAGAATTCCCAAATAAATCTGAGTTATCACCACAACCACAGAAGCAAATAATTTCTGAAAGCCTTCCCGAAATACTAAATTCATTTAATCAGATCTTTAAAAGTGATAAAACACAACAAAAATCTTTAATTTTAAAAGAATTATCAAAACAATCAAATTTAAAACAATTTAATAACGATACCCACGAAAACTTAGATGCTCAATTAGAAAAATTCAAAAGAGATAAAAGTATAAAAGTTCGACGTATGGTGAATAGAGTATATGCTCAAAAAGATCTTTATAATGATACTTTGGAATTTGTAGACGATAAACTGATGGTACGAAACAACGATACAAATGATTTACAGCACCTTCCTAAGAGTAACAGACAAGATTCAAACGATAGCGAGTCGGATTATGATACGGCTCAGTCTGATGCCGAAGAAAAATCTGATGAATATGAAAAAATTAAAAAATTACAAGAGAAAAAACGGTATAAACGTATATCTTTTAAACCAACTCCACGGAAATCTTCTGAGGATATTATAATTAAAGCTTTAGTAGAAAATAATTCTAATAGATCAAACGATGACGCTGAGGAGAGCATTGATGAATTCTACTCTTTAGATGCGGATGATAATCTTTATAATATTGACAAAGAATTTTTTAATAAATTAACTTTTGATAACATAAATCTCTCTCAAATTGATGAAAATCATATTGTACAATGTGCCAAAAGCTACGAAGAGTTAAAACATTGTTTGACACTAAGCAAAGAAGAGAGATGCTTATCCAAAGAAGAAAATGTGTTATTAGAAAGTTTGAACGAAGGAAAATGTACTAAAATCGAGGAAAATTCAGAAAATCTTCCAAAAACATTAAATAGCCATATCAATTTAAACGAAGAAAAACGAAGCAACGAAACGGTTAATGATATTTATTTTGGAAACCAATTAGAAGAGAAAATCTTATGGAATACTAATAATGATAGGACGACGGATTGGAAAATTTCAACTGAGAAAGACGAAAACAAAATGAAAAAATTATTTCTTAAGAAACTAACCGCAAATAAAGAATTCTTTCCAAGGGGAAAAGATAATAATAAAAAAATTAACCACAAAACATTTTCGGTCGTTGAAAGACTAAATGATGAAGAAAAAAATGAATTTGAAAATAATATAGATTTTGAAAGTGCTGCGGTTAATGTGAAATTAGATTGCCAAGCCAATCGTGAGTTAATTAAGGAAAAATTTCAAACAGGGGAAGCGGAACAGAAAACTGAACCGGAAGTTAATATAAACGAAGAACATTCGGATGATTCAGACAATAATGGGGATTCTTGCGGTATAGATGTTTTGGAATGCAATTTAGAAATTTTTGGTATCAATGATGAGTTAATGGAGACTATCACGGTCAATGCGGAATTGAAATTTTAATACTGGAATTTAATAAAATATATTTACCCTATTAAATAAACAATATAAATAAAAAATTGTGAATAAAATTTTATTGTTTCTGATAGATTTATATCATTTAAATTTAAATAGCTGAACATTTTCAAAGAAAACAAAATGTTATTTGGAAAAATTTTACAAAATATTTTTTTTTCTTTATTATTTAAATCTTTTATCTTACAAAATGCAACAACAGTTTTTATCAATCATTTCATATTCAGTAAATTCTAAATTTTAATACTATGTTCATCACGCAATGGACTAATGACTATTCATTCAGTCTGTTTTAAAGTACAAGATTAAGGCAAAGTAAATATACAGCATCTGTTTTCATTTTATACATTTAGTTTATTTATTAAGTTAATCAAACTGGAAACAAAATAAAATTATGCATGTAATGCATCCTTATCAAATAAAAAGTTCAATTTTACTAGTTTAATGGAACTTCTTGAACCAGTTTAAAGTGGTCTCATACTTTCAGTCACTCATCAAATGTCCATTCATTAATTTAATCATAGAAAGTAAAAACTCAAGTGCGACATATTTGTTTTATTAAATATTGCTTGATAATTACTATTATCAAAATGTTTATTATTCGAAGAATAATTTTAAATGTTAAATGGAAAAAATCTACGAAATTTTAGAACTTTATTAGTCAAATAAAGGAAAAATTTGTATTTATCAATTCTTAAATCTTGGATTTAAAATTCATTGTAATTAAAATTAACAACAATAAATTGCATCTGCTTAAAATGATTTGCCGTTTTAAATCAAAACGAAATCCTTATCAAATGAAAAGTTCAATTTTTCCAGTTTATTGAAAGTTCCGGTACCAGTTAAAATCGGTTTTAAATTTGCACTCACTCAACAAATGTTTTGTTTGCATTTAATCAAACAAAGTAAAAACATCAGTAGACTACTACATAATCTAATTTAATGTATATATTTTTTATAGATTAATATGTTATTTTATAAATAATGTTCAGTAATTATTTTATAATCAAATGATTTAATAGACCTTAAGGTCTTATCAAAATTGTTACGCCAATTATTTGGTTTAAACCGGTTATTTTGAAGTGGTGGTTAAAGTAGAAATAATCTAAAGTTTCCATGTTATTCTTAAAAATATAAATTATAGGTCAAGAATTATGTTTTCATCATTTTATTTTTTTATTTTTGACAAAAAATTGTTTATAATTTTTGTTAATTGCTACCATGAAATGAGTCTGTTTTTATTTTGTTATTGTGGGATACTTAAGTGTGAATAATTTTATTTTGTTTTCTTTGGGGACTCAAGTTGGAACGTTTTATTCTTATCAGAACAGGGCTAAACTTTCACAGAAACAAAAGTGAGCAGTTTAATGCAGTGTATGCCTCCAGCAAAGCAGTTCTGGAAGATTTGTTGTCAACTCGAAAGTAATTAAACATTAAATAAACAAGAACAAAAAAACATACTTCAAATGATATTAATAACAGAATTGTATGATTTATTAACGCATTAAAACTTTGCTCAGT
This sequence comes from Phormia regina, assembly GCA_001735545.1. Classification (NCBI taxonomy): domain Eukaryota; kingdom Metazoa; phylum Arthropoda; class Insecta; order Diptera; family Calliphoridae; genus Phormia; species Phormia regina. The sequence goes on from MINK01004755.1 coordinate 6,249, forward strand.
TTATACTGTAATTTGATTCGAAATAAAACGCTTTCGATTGAATCAATCAATACATTTTAAATATAATTTCGAAAGATTATCTTTTCGAATCGGAATACACAATAACCCGTCCGGTCTACATCATAAATCGTGCAATGGAATTTAGTATTTAAAATTATTTTCCAAATGCTATTTTTTTCACCTCTTCTGTTTATAACGGAATATAGTAAATTCATCAAAACATTTAATTTTATTAACTGTACTAATATAAAATATTATGGCCTGATTTTAACAAAACAGGCCACCAGCAAAGTTTCTCTTTCTTCTTCTTTTAACAGATAACACATTTTTGCGACAAATTTTAAATACATATGTATGTATTTTTATTAAAAATATTTAAATAAAACAAATTTAGGAGTAACAATAATCTACACCATTTGCTAAGAAAATTAAAAATAATTCTAAAATCATAACATAATCTTAAACAGAAATCTCCATAGAATTGTTTATCGCCTGATATAAGTTTGTAACATTTGTTGTGATTTTGTTACTGTTTAGCTCTTCATTTACGTTAGCTTTGCGAAATTGTAATAATATTATCAAATAGGTAGCAATATTTGCTAAAACCTGAAAATAAATTAAAAGATAATTTAAAATAAAATTTCCTTAAGTGTATTTTTAATTTATTACCCTCATTAACGATTTTAAGTTAACAGTAAAATAACCATTTGCATTTATTGTTATGGGATATTGTAAAATTTGCAATATGAAACTGTGGAGCAAAGAATTATAACTTTCAGTAGTTTTAGCTGAAGATGATGAAGTTCGTAGCAGACGTTTAAGAGAGACTAAAATCGAATTGCACTGGAAGAAATAAAAAAAATACGTTTAATAACGATTTAGTTATAAAAAAATTAAAATCTTATAGCGTTTCCTTTTCTAACTAAAATATTGTTATTTAGTGTCCAGACTAGAATATTTTTTATTCAGATAAATTTTTATATGCATAAAGACAAAATGTGTTATATAGTTGTATTATATAGTTTTCTAAAAATATAAAATATTCTTTAGACTCAAAAATTTTTACATGAATGAAATGAGTTTTGCGCCATCTAGCGGTTGAAAAATAACCGAAAATCAGTAAAAAATGTTATAAACAAAACATTGATACAAAGAAATGAATCCTTAAGAAAAGTAATAATTTGCTTCAGAAAAGAAAACGCTTCTAATATTTTTTCGATATATTGTTACCTCTTTCTCGCACTGATCGCCGGTGTAACACAACATAAATAAAATCACAAATAACGGTATCAATGTTGCCAACGTAATATAATTATAATACGATTCATAATAATCGGATATTGTTAAAAAAGTCCAATACATATTGATAATTATATCCAAAACTACAACCGTATATATACTGGCCAATGAGTGACCATATAGATCGTTGAATTTATCATGCAAAGCATAGATTTCCTGATAAATAGTTTTTAAATTTTGTAAATATTCAAATGATTCCAAATGTTTATAGTCAATATCTAATATTTGATACTTTCTATCGATCTTGCATGATATTAAAGCTCTCAATTTAACATTAAATAACTCCAAATAATAGATAATATAATCCATGTAGAACGACATTTGAATGCTTCGTGTTCGGAGTATAATAATGGCAATTAATGCATACCAAAAGTAACCAGAATATGTTTTTATACCAATAATAGTTATTGACATAATTAAACTGCCATGTATTGCTACAACGAGAAATGAATATTTCCGCCATTGACGCAGACGTATTGTGGATGTACAAAGTTGAATTTGTAAGAGTTGTTTCATTAATATCTCAACTGTATTGTAATTGTTTATTAAGTCATAATATTTGCCATATGTAAACATAGTCTCCAGCAACATTGAGATCACGGTTATGATTTGCACAAAAAACACTATTATGCTGACAAGATTCGATACTATGAAATTATCTCCGAATGGCAAAAAAATTGCACCGTACAAGGTTGTTATCAAATTGGCAACAATTAACGTCACTGTGTAAATTTGTTGCCAACGTAGAGGTCTATTACTATTATAATAAGAAGTACGATTATGATGATGAAGTAGTTGAATTAGGAGGCGGTTATGGTAGTGGTGTGAATGGTTTTGATGTTTAAATGCTTGTAGATAGTGTTTTCTTTGTTCACTTGGCATCATATATGGCACTAGGCCAAATATTGCACCGTATTTAAGAAATTTCATGTGTAAATCGTTTACCATAGTAAATACAATGACTTCGGCGACTAACTGCTGGTGTTCGATGTCTTTGAATGTTACTGTTTATTTTTTGAAATGTTGCATGTGGACAATTTTATCCTTTTAAATAATATTTCTTTTAATACTATTGCCTATTTAATATCTTAGCTAGATAAGCATGTTTATAAAATTGATGTTAGGCAATTAATTATTCTTATGTTAATTAAGTATGGAAATAAAATAAATGTTAGTTATAAGAAAAGAATAGCGTAATGCATATATTAATATTATTTTTTCTTTAGTTTTATTAAGAAATTTACTGCATTCATTGTTTGCGTATCAGTAAAAAAGCAGTAACAAAGCGTGATAAGTTAAGTTAGGTTACAAATTTGAACAAAAACTTTTTCTTCAAAACTATTTATTTAAGTTAATCTCTTAATAATAGATGCTACATTTTACAAAATTTTGCGATTTTAAATGTTAAAAACCAAGAATATGCATGAAAATCTGCCCTCTATTTATATGGCATATGATGGCACCATCAATTTCATTATTTTATATTCAAAAGGAATAATCACAGTTTAGTAAAAATTTATAAGGATTTTCATTTTGCAAATTATGGTGCACCATTTTATATTTCTTAAGAAAATTTGCCAAAAAAAAAAAAAAAATATGTTTTCAAACATTAAAACATTTCTAACAATTGACTATGAAATAAAAAATAAATATTTATTATACGATGTCAAACGAAATATATAAGCATTATAAATTTCTTTAAATTTTAAAAAAATTATTTTAAATAAAAAAGGAAAATTTTTCAAAATTTAGAAATCAATATACATACATTATTATGAAAGTCAGCACCTTAGTAATGTGATATTTTTTTCTCTTTTTCTCTTTGATACCAAAAAAAAAAAAATTTTTTTTTTGTTAAGATACTTGACACCATTGATTTTGTAAATTTAGATTAAGATAATATAATCTTAGTTTACATAATTTGTATATTCATGTAAATTAAAAATTTTAATTTTATCGTAACAATATTTCACTTTATTAACTATTTAAACAAAAGTACTTGCAATACTGTAAAATTCTTTAGTTTTTCTGAAACAAATTGGAAACTGTAACTGTATTTTAATAAATGTCTTAGTATTATTAAATATTTCGTTTAGTTTTAAAAATGCGTTGAACAATACTCATAGCACTACATATTATTATTTAAGACAGTATTTAGCCATAAAGAGAAAAATGTTTAAGGTAATTTGATATGTATTGTTTCGTTAAATTTTGGATTTAAGTACAAGATAAATATTTAAAAATAAACCACGTAAATTAACATTTTATTAATCTAAAACTTTTTTAGATTATATGTATAGAATTCTATAAAATATTATTTTACGTATCTCAGAAATGCTCTTGCTTTAAGTCTATTCGGTTTTTTGTTTATTATTTTCCTAACAACTGATTAAATTGATTATCTCGTAGTAAACGAAATGTATGTATATGTATTTGAATATTTATTTTTTTAAAGATTTTTTTTTTAAAAATCGTATAAATACCCATGATTAGATTTCTTTCAGTTTAATTATAAATTTGTTTTCAATAAGAATATTTCTAAAAGAAAGAAAGAACAAAAAAAATAAATAAATAAATTGTGTTAAAAGTGAAAAATTCTAAAAATTATATGAATAAATAAAAAAAGTGTATTAAAGGAAATTAAAAAAATGAAAGTAAGTTAAAAAGTTTTTAAATAAATATTAATATTATTTTTTGCAAAAATTTGCATTTTATATTAAGTCCAGTTTTGATTAATTTTACATCATTCTCATTTAAAAATGTTTGTTTAAATACTTAATGATATAATTTGTTTTAACAGCAGTTTTAGTGCTTTAATAATAATAATAATAATAATAATAATAATAATAACATATAAACTATTATGTAGAGACTAGCGTATCCAATTAATCGGGGTTTCATAGTAATCGGTTTATATGACAAATAATTATTCGAGGTTATAAGTTGATCGAATCGATCTAATGACACATATTAGACGTATAAATAACACTAATTATTAAATTTAATACATTGTAATAGTTATTTTTTTTAAACTTAATATAGATAACATTGAATTTGTCTTAATAGTTCTATCACACATTTATTTGAGAGAATTGGACCTTCGACTTAAGAATATAAAATGTTGTTCAAATTCAATTTTCATAAATAACTCTTTTTGAATACAACTCTTTTTATTTTCATGTTCATGCCCTTATGAATCTTGCAAGATCCACATGTTCAAGAATTTAAAAAATTTTAATCTTTCATTTAACATTAGTAAATTAGAACCTAGTTAGATAATTTCCAATGAATTCAACATAGGCTTGTCATTGGAAGATGTTCTATTTTTGATACCTATTTAGTAAGAAGAAAGTCATGAACAATGAAATTATGTTGTATTGACTCTTTTGATGTTATTCAAATTACTTCTTGAGCTCAAGACATTAAGTTTATAATAATACTTTAGAGGTAAGGAAAAAGTATTTCCCTAAAAATTTCTTTCAATTATTTTTGCTTGAATATAGTAGATATTTTAGAAATGCTGTTGACATAAATTTGAATTTAAAATATAAAAATATATAAATTTATAAGAGCAAAACAACTGGTTTTCGGTTGTTCGTTATTCGAAAATTGACAGTTTTCAATTATTCGAACAGTTAATCGACCAAAAATAATCGGATAACCGATTAGAATTGATAGAAGATGTAAATATTTTTGATGAAATATAGAAGCTTTATAATAGTGTTAAATACTTCAATATTGCAATTACTAGTTGCACTAAAAGTTGCAAAATGAAGTTCCTAAAAAACATTCCATATCGAGACACGATTTTTGTTGGAAGATCTTTTGTTCATTTATCTACTGATCTTATCGCATCTAAGTAAGTTCCAAAGGGCTGTAGATATCTTTTTTCTTGTCAATTGGTTTATTACTGCACCAAATCCGTTCACAGATTTTCAACATGATTCTATAAAAAATGATCGGCTATCAATAATTTTAATTTCTAAGACATCACAACTTTAATCGTTTTCTCAATGGTTTTGTTTCAAAATCGTATTTTATCTTATAACTGATTGAAATTAAAAATTATAAAAAAAAACTTCGTTCGTTTTTTCCAGAGCTCGTTAAGAATTGCAATAATTGGCCAAAGTAATTTTGCTGCCGATGTTTTGAGTTTACTCTTGGAGAAAGATTACAATATTGTTGGTGTATTTACTATAGCAAATAAGGGAAATCGTGAAGATATTTTAGCGACAACAGCTGCCAAACATAATATACCAGTATTTAAATTTTCAACATGGCGTCGCAAAGGTGTTGCTATTCCAGAAGTTTTGGAACAATACAAATCGGTGCAGGCTAATCTTAATGTTTTACCTTATTGTTCACAATTTATACCAATGGAGGTAATCGATGGCGCTGAATTGGGTAGTATTTGTTATCATCCTTCCATTTTGCCTCGTCACAGAGGAGCTAGTGCAATTTCTTGGACATTGATAGAAGGAGATGATGTTGCTGGTTTTACTATATTTTGGGCTGATGATGGTTTAGATACTGGTCCAATTTTGTTGCAAAAACAAACTAATGTTCTGCCTGTGGATACATTAGATACTTTGTATAAACGCTTCTTATATCCAGAAGGTATAAAATCCATGGTGGAAGCTGTGGATTTAGTAGCAATGGGCAAAGCTCCGAAGATAACTCAAACTGAAGTTGGTGCCACATATGATCCTGCAATGTTTAAAGAAGAAAATCAATACATAAATCTCAATCAAAGTGCCGAGAGAATTTGGAATTTCATTAGGGGCTTGGATTCAGTACCAGGTGCATTAGCTACTGTAATAAACGAAGACAATACTGAGGAAAATATTAGATTATTTGGGGCACATATATATGAAGATGGACCTGTTAAGCAGGATAAATATTTAAGACTTAAAGGTTTATCTACTCCAGCCTATGTTCACGAACGTGGTTTATTAATAATGGGTACTGATAATAAATTTGTTAACGTTTGCCGCTTGAAAAAGGGGAGCAAAATGATTAATGCCTGCGATTGGTTTAAACAATCTCAAGCTCCTCAAATTACCAACTTCACAGAAGACGAACTGTCGAAAAAGGAAATTTTACGAAATATTTGGTTGTCTATATTAAAATGTCCAATTGAAGCCGATACAGATTTTTTTGCGGCCGGAGCAGGATCTATGGATGTTGTTAGATTGGTGGAGGAATGTAAAGATGCTTTCGATGTTCCTCTAGAAAATGAACAAGTTTTTATGGCCCCTGTGTTTGAGGAGTTCTATTGTGAAATAGTTAGGGCCTTAAGACAAGGTTCATCAGCTGATAGTCTAAAAGTTCACTTTGATGGCTTTGTTCTGAAAGCTAATAAAAAGGAAATTTCCATACCAACACAGCTCTTTATTAATGGCCAATTTGTAGATGCGGAAAATCGCAAGACAATGGACATTGTTAATCCAGCTAATGAAGAGGTATTTTGCAAAGTAGCGTGTGCTTCACGTAACGATGTTGATCTAGCAGTACAGGCTGCCCATAGAGCATTTTATGGTCCTTGGCGTCAAATATCGGCCAGACAAAGAGGTCAACTGATGCTTAAATTGGCTGATTTAATGGAAGAACAAAAGGAAGAATTGGCAACCATAGAATCGGTTGACTCAGGAGCTGTATATACATTAGCCTTAAAAACTCATATTGGTATGTCCATAGATGCTTGGCGTTATTTTGCAGGATGGTGCGATAAAATACAAGGTTCTACGATTCCAGTTAATCCTGCTAGACCCAATAATGTATTGACTTTCACTAAAAAAGAACCCATTGGGTGAGTATCTCACTTATAGCAATAAAAGTAAATTATTTTATGGTAGTAATTTGTTGCTTAAATCTTTGTAGAGTGGTGGGCTTAATTACTCCTTGGAATTATCCTTTAATGATGTTGTCTTGGAAAATGGCTGCTTGCATAGCAGCTGGTAATACTTGCTTAATTAAACCGGCACAAACATGTCCACTAACCGCCCTAAAGTTTGCTGAACTCACGGTTAAAGCTGGTTTTCCTCCCGGTGTCATAAATGTGGTAACTGGTACTGGCTCTGTAGCTGGCCAAGCTATAGCTGAACATGATTTAGTAAGAAAATTAGGCTTCACTGGATCTACTAGCATTGGTAAAGTTGTTATGCGTTCTTGTGCGGAATCGAATTTGAAAAAATGTTCCATGGAACTGGGAGGCAAAAGTCCTTTGGTGATATTTGCTGATTGCGATTTCGAAAAGGCGGTTAAGCATGTAAGATTTTATTTATACAGTATGAAATACTAAATAATATAATTAAATTATTTATTAATCCTTTGACGTTTAGGGAATGTCTTCGGTTTTCTTTAACAAAGGTGAAAATTGCATAGCAGCAGGCCGTCTCTTTGTGGAGGATACTATACATGATGCATTTGTCAGAAGAGTGGTTAAAGATATACGTTCCATGACCATTGGTGATCCACTAAATCGTTCCACAGCTCATGGACCACAAAATCATCGTGCTCATTTTGAAAAACTCATTGAATTCTGTGAACGAGGCGTTAAAGAAGGTGCCACTTTAGTGTGCGGTGGTAAACCAGTACCTAATATGAAGGGTTACTTCTTTGAACCCACAGTCTTTACTGATGTTGAGGATCACATGTTTATAGCTCAGGAGGAATCGTTTGGCCCAATTATGATTATAACAAAATTCCACGGTAGTGATGTGGAATCTGTAATGAGACGAGCCAACCGTACAGAATATGGTTTGGCTAGTGGTGTATTCACCAAAGACATAACAAAGGCTCTGGAATTTGCCGATAACATTGAAGCCGGCACAGTGTTTGTTAATGTTTACAATAAGACTGATGTAGCTGCACCATTTGGTGGCTTCAAACAAAGTGGATTTGGCAAAGATTTGGGCCAAGAAGCATTAAATGAATATCTTAAAACAAAATGTGTTACGATAGAATATTAGATTTAAGTAATATTTTTAAATTAGGTTAAGACTTGTAAAATAAGTAAAATTGAATTATTTTGATATTAAATCTATTTATATAGTTGCTTATGTGCATATTTATTAAAATTAGTATTTTAACCCTGCCCTTATTGTTAGTAATAAAGTGTTTTTTTTATATAGAAATTACTACAGTTTATTATATTTTTCTATTATTAAAGATACATTATGACTTTACTACTTTAAAATCGATTTTATTGTTTATGTTATTTATTCTTTATCATTAGCATGAATGTTCAAGTTTGTGACATAATTGTTAAACATTGACATGCTATGTAAAGCACCACTACTGTGAGTACAACAATACTCAATGGTAACAATTTGTTACCAGTAAAAATATTCTAAAAAAATTGCTACAAAAATTCATAAAACAGTTAATAAACTTTACAAATAAATCCTAAATATATTTCTTAAAAGGAAAGAAGCTAGGATCGGAAAAAATAAAATTAGAAAAGCCTTTTTCTCTGGACGTACCAATAATACTATGTTTAATAAAAAAAAAAAATTACCATGATTTCCAGTCGAAATCATAAATATGATATTTAATTTAATTTTTTTTTTTGCAAATCTAATTTCTATTAATACATATTTATATTCTTATTATATATTCATACATATGTACATGCATGTACAACTTACAGTTAAAGAAAAAAAGTGGGTCATTTAATAGCCACAATTACTCTTCTATTCCTTTCTCCTTAAATACCCTCTTACATACATACAGTAAATTCCACTTTGTCCTTTTCATATTTTTACAATTCAACAATCATACCCAGCAAAAAAAAAAAAAAAAAAAAACTGAAAAAGCTATGATTTT
>MINK01004760.1:0-14896 GCA_001735545.1 Phormia regina
AATATAACTAAGTTTTTGGTTGGAAGTACTAATATTAAGTAGCAATAAATAAAACTTTTGAGTGGTACAAAATTTTTAATTATTATCAATCAATTAATCATAGAAGATTGGCGACTCTGATAAAGAGCTGATTTCGGTTTAACAGTTTTTTCTTGCTTAACATTTATGTTTGCTTAAATCTCATTTTTTTCCTTTCTTTATATTTAAAAATAATTATGATAATTGTGGTTACTGCTGTTTAATTTTATAATGACATTATCATAACATTATTTTATCTGCTATCTCATGGCCTACTTTAATATAACCAACGCAGTGAAAAATACATTGCAAAACTCGGATTCAAAGCTTCGTAGAGCCAATATTCCACCCCGTTATTAAGAAGACAACGTAATCACGTGACCATGCTCTCCTTTGAGATAAAGTAGTCTTTAGTTTTAAGATTTTTATGCTTATTGTGAGGCATTAAAAAAAGGAAGATTTAATTTTTATTTAAAGAAAACGTTAAAATAAAGTTTTGCTTGGTGTTGTCATTGGAGGTTGCTAATTATCCCGTTGGAACAGTTCACAGGACTGGTCCTGTGACAGGTTCAGTGTTACTACCATTTTTTTTATTACTATTTTGATTAAATTATGTTTATTTATTTTTTTATAAGGGATATAGAAAAGTCACGAATAATCATTTATAAAACCGAAATATTTTTAGAAACATTATAAAATATATTAAGATACATTTCCAGAGCGATAACAAAAATACTTTTTTCGAGTGAGTCGCCTTAATATACATACATATGTATATTAATATATCTACCACAAATATATGAAAGTAATTCACAAATGGACATCGGATGGATCAGTACATGCATACTTATAAACATAACTTACTCTCAGGTATTATTAAGACGATAAAATAAAAGTAGTTCTCAGACTGTGTGTTTGACTATTTAGTTTGTATCAATTTTTTCGTTATAAATATTTTCATATAACTGCTGCAAAGTGGAAAGATGCTGGGTCGATCGATTGATCGCTCGATCGTTCTTTGGCTTAAAAGGTATCACAATAAATTAGGAAACGAAATCTCCACTAAATAAAGACATAAATTACACTTCTAGTGAGAAAAAATAAAAATAAAAAAAAAAAAATTAAAAACTCAGCATCTTTTCATAGATACGTTTGGCAGTCATTTGGTCAATGAAGGGACGTTTTGTTGGTCGGTCTCTGGACACGCACTGGCTTAACTGAAATTGAACGATGCGCCGCACTAACCCGTTAATGTGGTTAATCGAATTGATTCAAATGTTATGCGGCTTAAAGCAACCAACTTGCAGAACGGGCAGACATCTAGACGATACAATTAAACTAAACTAAAGAAACAATCAGAACAAAACAAAGCCCTAAAATAAAATTAAATAAAAAAATAAAATAAATATCCATATACAAAACAACAATATACCAAAACGAAATAACAAAAACAAACAAACAATCAAAATGAAATGTATTTTATGGGGTGATAAGAATCAATGAAGCCACTGAAATCCAATTGAGACATATTGTTTGTTTGTTTGCCTGTTTCTACATACATACATACATACATACATACATACATACATCTATACATATATATGGATGTGTGTATAAATGTCCTATAAGACGTTACCGTCATCTGATGAAAATATTTAAATTTAAATTCTTACCATTTTATGTAGGTATGAATGTAAGAAAGATCTGACACCCAATACATATGCATATAGTTCTATCTATACGTTAATTTACTTGTGTTTGTTTGTATGTATGTATATTTTGTGTTGTGGCATTCACCTTTTTTTTCATTTTACTCGATAGGTATTTACGTTTTGATTCGTTTCACGCTTTCATCACATCCCAAATGAATTTAATGGTACGTGGCTGCAGCAGGTTGTTTCTGTTATAAAATCTTTCGAATGTGTCTGTTTGTTCGACCGATTGTCACTCCGCCGTTTGGTGTTCATGTAATTTAAAATTCAAAAAGATCTATAAATGCATCTGTTGAATTAAATGTTTGTTGCTGTTGTTTGTGCTGTTGTTGTTGTTGTTGTTGTTGTTGTTATTGTTCTATGTGATGTCAAGTTACTCTAAAAATGCATCATTAATTTCTATTAATCTATTAAATATATTTCCATTTTCAACATTTGTTAATAGATTTGTTCAAAATTACCTTTGATCAAACACGAATAAATTGATAAGTCTGTCTTTCGTACGTACATCGATACCTCTTAGTTCTCTTAGTTCTTTCTCTCAGGCTTTTAGACATGTCATAAATCTTGTTTTCTAGTTTAATGTCTCCAAACAAAAAGAAATCTTAGAAAATTGTTAATTTCAAAAGATTTTTGGTAGTAATTAACCAGCAAACAAGCAAGCAATCGATATCAGTCGAACAATGAAGACATTCTCCTCATCATACGTACATACATATATAATTCCAATTTTCATGGATTTTTTATTTAAATAAAAGGAAAGACAATGAATTTGGAGACATGATTTCATTTCACTTAGAAAATGGTTTTGTGTATCTTTTACACAATTAAGAAATGAATGAATGTAATCCTTGGCAAATTGGTTATAATAAGGAAATTGGAAAAAAATTAATAATTTTTTTTAATTATTCGTGTGATCAAATAAAATTTGAATTTTCTTCGATTATTTGGACGAATAAAGAAAATTTTGGAATAATTATTTATTTTTTAAATCAATTTTTGGTTTAATAAACATAAAATAAATAATTATCTGCCGGCTTCTCGAAATATGAACAAAAATTTTAAAAATTATTTTTTGTTTAAAATTGAACGAAAAATACGATCGCATTTAGGGAAACAGGCTGTAAAATTACAAACCATTAATATAGAACAAATCAATATACAAAAATTCAGACCATATTCAAATTACAGATAAATTATATAATGCAATTTACTTTCTTTTAAAATAATTATTTATGAAGAATACAATTAGGCTTTACGATGTTATTGTTTTAATAAAATCAGATTTGCTAAAAATCCTTTCACATACTTAAGTCTGATGGTGGCAACACAGTAAGAAGAGCATTAATCTACTTAGTTTTTTTTTTTTTTGTTCCTTTTAGATTGAGGTTAGTTAACAAACAATCGTTACATATTTCAGAATATTCGGTTACTTTCACATTATTATGAATTATTAAAATCACTTAAAACTGAAATGAATTGCGTCATTTGCTAGAAATTTCCAGAATTTAAGAATAACTTGCACCTCTTCCGTTTATCCTAACATAAATGCGATTAATTAAATCTTTAGAAAAGCTATACAATTTTTTTTTCAAATAATACACTGACTAATATCTAATACTGACTAATATCTAATATCCGCAAAACCCGAAATCTGTTAACACTTGATTTACAAATTTATATATCCTGACAAAATGTTCAATCATCACAAAAGTTTTTACAATTCTCATGTCTAAAAGGATATAATAATTTAACTGTTTTTGAAAAATTATTCGATTAATCGTTAATAATTTGTCGAATAAGTTTTTATTATAAACTGAAAATTATTGTTCGTTTAAAAATACTTGTTCCCCGAATAGTCGAATGACTACCCTAATATGTATGTAAGTATTCGATTGTGATCTGATCAGTTTTATCATAACAGATTTGAGGTGATCAAGTGTTATTACTTTCCCCTGTAAGTAGATTTGTACATTTTCTAAACATATTGACGAAAGACAAACATTTTATTGTTATGTAGATTAAATTAATTTTTTATAACATTCAACATACTCCGTTGATAATAAATTTAAAATAACATTTATACATACTTAAAGGTGCACATACTTAAATAAGCATTTATTTCACTTAATTCTCATATAATCAGCTCTAAAATGTGATACTTTTTATTTATATTTGATTTAGTTTAAAATCTATACAATATTTGTTTCGGTTTTCTACTTTTTCCATGTTACATTTTGTTTTTTATGAAAGAAATAAAATTAATTTATAGTTATAGTTATTTGAGGCAAATCAAGTTATATTATCAAGGTAATTAACCACTTACTCATCATTCTGATTGACCAATGGAGTATCAAATTTTATGTTAATGTCTTTGTTTAACAAAAGATATTTATTTGAATTGTTTTAAAATGTTGTTATGTAATACAAAGGAAAAAAAACCTGAGCAAGAAGCTTTCAAAAAATTAACAATTTTTTAAATAAATAAATAAATTTTAAGACGAAAAAATAATAATAATTTCAACAAAAATAAAACTATTTTATTAGATCAAATAAACACAAAGTATTGCGCATAAACTGTATAAGTACACAATATACAGTTACGGACAAAAAAACAATAGGGTCAAGTATATCTATTTAAAATGTTTTTATTTTTTTAAAAAAAATCATATAAAACCACTAAACTTTTGATGCCAAATCATTGAGAATATATTTTGTGTAAAATATCAATAACCTTCGATTTTCAATTCTGAGAACTATTCATATCAAAAAGTGTCTATAGATTTAGAACTTAAAAAATATGGGTAAAATCAATGGTCCCAGCAAAAGATATGTACCGAAATCATTTCTTTCGATACGAAACATCATCAAAAATTTTACCAAGTCTTGAAGTTATAATTCCAATAAATCGCCCTAAAATTTACTTGGAACGTAAATTTCTTCTGCGAACATAAGAAAACAATTGGAGGAAAAAGTATATCCTTAGAAAACATTTCTAGAGTTCCCTGATGATGAGATATCTGCCTGATAATTTGAAATGCTAATAACCTTTTCCGATATACTCATTACAAACATTTTATTCATTCATTCATTATTCATTCTACAAAAGTTCTGTTACCAAATTTAACATTTATATTCTTCTATAAAATTTGTTTACTTTTGGGTACATGATGATACTATTTGTGGCATTTCCCGGTCTGTATTATAAGACTAGAGCTTTCCAGAATGTCATTTAGAATAAATTACGTTTTCGTTGTAATCATGGAATTTTTAAGCGACTTATGTATTTGTATCAAAAGTCGACGACTTGATAAAAATTTTGGTAATTTTCTGTTTCTAAAGAACTTTACATAAATATAACTGAAACTAAAATTACTTTCTTTTAATAATTAAATTCGGCACTTACCTTTTGTTGGAACAAGGGATCTATGGATTTGGATCTATGGATTGGATTTTTAAGTTCCAAATCCATAGATCCTTTTTGATATAAGAGGTGATTCTTATCTTTTTTCAGCTTTTTATTTTTAATATCGTTATTGAGAGTTAAAAAATTCATACAAATTTTACGAAAAAAATAAAAAAAAAAAAAAAAACAGAATTAATACTGACTCTATTCTTTTTGCCTATCTTTAGAATTGTAAACTGTACCTCGTTTACAACCTATGCTGGTGTAAGCTATATATATATTCACGAATAAATTTGAAAATCTGTTTTAAAAAATTTATGAATAATATTATACAACTTCCCTCTCTCTAATTGAAGATAAAAATTTGAAGCCGGTAGAACACGATGGCCAATACCAATGACCAAGAACAGTTTTTGATGGGATTTATAGAACAAATAATGAGTAGCAAATTTAAAGTTATCAAAACTAAAACATACTTTAGAAAATATTAAAGAAAATAATAAAAAACAGCTTTAGTTTACTATGCCGCCTGGAGGCTTCAGGAAGATCGGTACAGAGAAAAGTCCTTAAAAAAGACTTTCTTTCTTTCTTCGCTTACTCATCTCCGCTTTTATAAGCATAAAGCTCTCGTATGAAATGAAATGACATGTATATAAATGTGCGTACCTCCGCTCCCAACTGTCGCTTCGTTAGGATTTGTTGGACAAATAGTTTTATAAATAAACCGTATTTTATTTTTCTACAATGTTTAGGAGCTTCAGAATGCTATAGAAAGTGAAAAATTGCTTAGAAAATTACACATAAATCTGCTTATCTCCAATCCCTGAGAGAAATTTCATAATTTATATCCAAGTTTTTAAATTTTTAAATAAGTTTACATAAGAAATTGTTTCTTTATACAAAAAATCGTTTATGTTTTATTTTATTTTTAACTAAGTAATTGCACATTAAATAATAAATATCCAAATAAATTTTAAGATATGTAAATACACAATGTATAATTGTGTATTTGTAGTAAACGATTCATATGTAACTAAATAAGTACTCCCAAATATTTAAAAAGTCAAAAATCACCTGAGTATGTCCCTCGAAAAAGGTAACTATTAATTTATTTAATTTGGGTTATTTTGTGTGTGAGAGAGCACACAAAAGCATGCAAGAAAAGGTTTCGAATGGTTTCCAATGTAAATGAAATGAAAAACGAAAAAAAGAAAAAATAAATAAATAATTAGTTATGTCTGAAATATATATGTATGTGAAAATAGTATGTATGTATAAACATAAATAAAATAAATAAGTTTGTATTTGTTTTATAATACATATACTTAATTTAAAGTTAAAGAAATGTTCAATTTCAAAATATGTATATGTATGTAATAAACAATATACACACATATGTACATACGATTATAGATACATACATACATGTATTTAGATACATTCAAGCATTCGTATTTTTCTTTTAAATCAACTGAAATAAAATATAATTTCTGTTCGTTCTGACAAATGCAAATAAAACATGAAACCGTCTAATTATAGTTTAAACAAATAGCGTAAAAATATAATTTTAGGTTACAAACATTATATCAATTATAGAAATTGTTTTATTTAAACAGAGTGTTCTTGTGCTCGAAAGTCAGCACAGAATGTAATTCTGTCATAGCAGAGTTTCAAAAGAATTATTACTCGAAAAATTAATTCGATTTAATGTTTTTTAAACTAATTTCAATATGCTGTTTTTAAAATATTTTTTGCATTAAATTTCTATACTTTGGTTAATTGAAATTAAATCAAACAAAACATTTTCTCCTATATTCTAGTTCTGATTTAAAATGTCAAAAAGTATCACTACAAGAGGTACAAATGATGTTTTTTTTTTTAACTTAAATTTCATTTAAATATATTAATTGGGTTCTTCATTACTTTTATTGAATAAATCGAAAAATAACCAAAACAAACTTAAAAATCAGGGACCGTAAATAATTGTTCTTTTTTTTTAACAAAAAAACTACTTTCATTAATTGATACGCTTTTTAAAGTTTTGATTTTTCATTATTTATTTATTTGTTTTTTGAGCAAAAGTAAACTTATCTTTCCATTTTGAATATTTCGAGCAGAAATAACAGATTTTTAGTTATTATTACATTTTTTTTGTAGAAATAGATGTAATTTTCTGATTTAGTTGCATTTTTTCTAGTCGATTTTCCCCATTGCTTAGCTGACATAATTCTTTGTTATGTAGAAAAAAATGAAGTCAATATCTTTTATAGGACCGAAACTACGCCACTTTAAATTTTAATAAGTATAAAGAAGAATTCTGTAATTTATATAAAGAAAATCGAGCATATATTTTTTTTCTGAGTTTTTAAAAAATTGTTTTTATTTTTGAGAAACTATAAATATTTTATCTGTAATAAAATCTTTCTTAGTAAATATATTTTAACGAAATTTTCGGTCGTCTTTTATGCTATTTTCAAATTTAAAATTGTTTATTTTTGGACTCGGTAAAGATATCGACTTAATATTTTTTATTGAATAGATAATTTTATTCTTTAAGTAGTTAAGAAAAAAACTAATAAAATCGGTCGGAAATATTAGTGTATATATGATGGTGTTTAAAATAGGATATGTAAACATGTTTTTTTATAGGTCTTATGCGGTCTTACAACAATATACAGAAATAATTGAAAAAATGTTATGTCAGAGACACCTAACTCTGAGCATCCTTAGTTCGGACCCTGAGGGGTTTGTTGTGTCCCCTTCAAAACTTATACCAATTTCCATGAAAATTCTACCTATCAGAAGTTACAGATTTATTTCGAAAAACATTTTGATTATGCCCCACTGTGGCAAAGAAGGTTTTTTTCGATCAAATATTTAATTAAATACTTAATAAAACAATTCTTGTGTATTTCAGGAATAAATATCTGATGTGATAGCAAATTAAAAAAATCTATATTAAAAGTGCTTGTGTTTAACTTAAATAGAAATCATTATAAATTGATTGATTTTTTTTTTTTTTTTTTTTTTTNNTTGATTTTTTTTTTTTTTTTTTTGCAATTCAAGAAAATAATTATATTTTTAACATACTTTGATATACACATACATATGTATACAAACAAGTATTTAACCTTAAAAGGAGAATAACATATGGAAAGTTATTCATATTTCCTTCCACCAACTTTAAAAAGTTCTTCTCAACCATTACTTGGTCAAAATCAAAACTAAAGGTAAATAGTTCCTTTAGTGTGTGCTTTAATGTATTATAATTTACACTAAACACAAATATATACATACAAAATGTCCCATCAAACATTTGAATGATAAAACCGTTATTACTTATAAAATGTGAATAAAAAGAAATTCGCGACGACCCGATTATCGCGACGCTAGTTGTGTTAAAAGGGGTCGAACACAAAGCTTAAATGCGAAAATTTCACTTTTAGTTTGGTTTATTTTTCATTGTTTTATAAAATTTTTTTTAATAAACAAAACAATATTACTTCTTAATACAGTTCAAAAATGCAGAACTTTCCTCTGAAATAGTAAATGTTGATCTAGGAAAAAAAAGAAATAATAATAATTTTGAAATATTCTGTAACTATGCAAACAATAAAGTCCGATACTACTGTTATTAAGAAATTTGTGTTCTCGTCTCCACAAGATTCTTATTCACAGCCATTAAATTTTTAAACATGCTCTTCCACCAATTGGCCAATATTCTGAGGAACCAACTTTCCAAAAAGCAAGAAATAAAGATTTCAAAAATTACCGGGAATATTTTTCACGAAAATGTAGAAAACAAAAATCCAACGAAGATATATTTAACAGACTTTAATAAGTTCCCATCATATATATATATATTTTTTTAATTTAGGATATTTATTTGTAAGAAAACTTAATAAAATAATGAATTGTTTTGTTTATTTTTTGTACTATCAGGGTTGGCAAATGGAAATATTTTTTAGTGTCAAAATAAATTTCAAATAGTAATTCTTTCACCATCAAGTTACTAAAATTCAAATTTTTTATTGCAAAATTCAATTTTTTTATTTGTGTATCCAAAATGATGGCTAAATTACAATATCCAATCATTAAGTGCTTTAATTTAGACTAGATATTATAGCTATCAAAATAGAATGACCTTAATTCATCGCAACAAATCGTAAGCATGTGTGAGATCAAAGGACTTTTAAATATAAAAAAGTACTTTTTGTTTAGAAAATTAAAGATTACTTGGTATTTTTAATTAAATATTTTTTATACAATGTGTTAAATGATCTGAAAATTATAAGAAAAAGGTGACTTTTTTCCACAAAAACTAAATATTTTGCATAAAAAAGTGTAAAAATTTAAAAAAAGTACGTTTTGTTGTGCGTCTCCTCATTTAAAAGATTACTTATTTTAATTGTCCTAATTATGTGCCTAAGCTTTTTGAAATTCACTATTTAGTCGAAGATGGTTTTCATTGCCATTTAGTCAGGCGCGGATCTAACTCAAGCTTTTGGGGGAGGAAATTAGAATGATTTTCTCAACTATTTCCTTAAAATTTAAGTTTTAGTATATATTTTACATTAAGCATTATCATTTTGGGGAGGGAAATTTCCTTTTTTTTCCCTCCCCGTGGATCCGCGCCTGCATTTAGTCATTACTTTTTTACAACCAGTTTGAAATATATATAAATTATTTTAGAAATATCCCTGAAAGTTATCACATTTAGCAGGTTTCGTTATTAAATCATTAAAATTAATAGAACAGATGGATGGACGTTAGTCACTAATAAATAAAAACATCAAACGTGATCACTAAAGTACTGATATCACCTTCTCCTAAAGTAAATTTCAGTTTGTGACACTTTTAACCCCAATGTATAGACAGACGGATGGACGTACCAAAAAAAATCTTAGGGTTCTAAAATGCCATTTTTTTTACTAACTAGTAAGGAAAAAAATGTTTATCTTGGTATCATATTTCTATTTAGAAATATCTTCGAAATACTTATAATAGAAATGTCCAGATAAGTTTCAAAAAAAAAAAAACTATTAAAAAAGCAAGAATTCTAAAAATGTGTTTTACTAACTAATTAATAAAAAATCAAATCATGATAATTAAAATATTGTTATCACCTTTCCGTGTATTAAGCGCCATTTTCAATCCCTATTATCCCATCGTGCAACGCTTTCACTGTAAATAAATCAGAGATGTAAGAGTTCTCTCACTTAGTTTTATTCGTATCTAACATAACATTTGCATCTTTCATAGGTCGATGAAAAAATGAAGTTATTCTACTTTCAGTATTTTGATTTTCTTTAAATTAATATTTTTAAGTTATCTAATTTATTAAAAAAGAAATCAAGATTTTTTCAAATTTAAACCTAATAGTTAAAAATGCAATGCGAGCTTGATATGAACAAACATATAATATTGCTAAACCCAAATTAACATATCACATAAATTACAGGATTAGAAAAAAAAACGTAAGAATTTATTTTGGTTTATTAGTTAAATACTGCCATTTATAATAATGCAACACATTTTATAAAAATAGAAAATACGAAAAATTATCTTCTAGAAGATACTTTGACAATACTTTTTGTAGTATTTTTAAGATATTACACAAATAACCTTTATTTTTTATATAAAAGTCAATTTCATTAACAGAACATAGTTCTTATATTCATACATACATACATGCATACATAAATACTAAATTAAATATACGTATAAGTATACATATAAGATTATATAAATATATATATACATATATGTATAAATAAGTCCATGCAAAATCCAATTTGTATTGACTTTTTTGTAGGTTAAATAAAATATTCGTATTACAAAAATATCTTTTAAGATTTATAATAAAATGGAAATCATTTTTGTGATAATTATCTAAAATTCGGAAACAACTGAAAGTTCAACTTGCTCTCAAAAAACCTAAGTTTTTGTAATCTAAGTTTAAGGAAATCGAAAATGCATTAAAAATAAGTTTTATATAATAAAGCAGGAATAACTCATTTAATAAATCCAAATAACTATGTTTTTACATATTGATATCCCTACATTAAAACGAGAAACAATAGGTCAAGATCGAAGATCATCGTATGAGCTTAAAAATTCGGGAATAGTCTTATATTTGACAGATACTAACATTCGTAGGTGATTTATGTACGTTAATGTAATTATCGAATCAGAGGTTTGTATGGGAACTGTCAATTTTCATGAAGATCTGTCAGTTATGAACCGATTTGGCATAACACCTATACAGAATTAGTTTCAATTAAATTTTATTAAAATATTATCATACATAAGACAATTATGAATGCTAAATCCCTATTCCCGGAGGAAATTAATTGACTTTGTCCTTATAACTATCCCTGCCAAATTTCATTCAGATATATTCTTAATTTCCAAGTTTATATGGATAGCCATCCATCCGACCAGACGGACGAACATCGATAAATCAACTCAGAAAATTATTCTGAGCCGAACGGTATAATTTAAAGCGGGGGGGGGTCCAATAATTTTTTCTAAGCAATGATTCTCATCATATTTGACACTACAATGTAAACGTTTTTGGGTTAAATATGATCATAATACCAAAATTTATATCGGTTTTACTAACGTTAAAATGAAGATGCGTATAAAATTTTTATATTTAAATCATATAATTTTTATTCCAACAGGTCATTCGTTTTTTTCCCAGTACATTGACAAAGTCAAAAGGTATTTGTAAATATCAGTAGAAAAATCATTATAGCCTTCGCCACCAATGTTGATTATGTAGAATGTTAAAATGATACAGATTTTGAATGGGCCTTTTCTGTTCATATTTATTTATACCTTTTATACATTTACTATTTGTTTATAAGCGTTATTGTTATTGTTGTTTTTGTTGTTGCTCTTTTGTTATCTGCACACACGGTGTATAGTAATTTGCTGTATTATTTATGAATCCAAAATACGGTAATAAATAACCGAATAAACACTTGCGACCTGTCATAATTGGGAAGTGGCTTTGCTTCAATTGTTTAGCTCACCACCATGCATTCTTTAGGCAAAAACTCAACTTGTGGTTGCAATAAAATAAATGAAGACTACATTCATGTTCGTACATTTGTACATACATAACTACACATACACTACATACATATGCAGCTAAATATATTAGGGGAAAAACTATTTGTATGTAGGAAAATTATGATCTCAATAATTTTCTAAACAAAAAAGTTTATTAAAAAAATATATGTAAATTTTTTTACAATTGTTTATCTTGGTATCATATTTCTATTTAGAAATGTCTTCGAAATACTTATAATGGAAATGTCCAGACAAGTTTGAAAATATTACATCTTTTATGTTTTAAATATTTAATAAATGTAACGTTCAAAAATAGATATATCACAATAAAGCTGCAAGTGATTTCAATATGAATTCAAAATATATGATAATACAGATAGATTTTAGAAATACCTCTTAATACTTAACACTTTATTTCGAGTTTATTACAAGTATTTTAAAATATTTGACATAAAAATGAGAACAATAAATAAATAACACGAAAAAATATATAGTCGATCAATACCGACCATACGATACCCTACACCATTATGCAAATTTCGAAGAGAGATCTTTTAGTAGACTTGGGGTCAATTGCTGGTTCACATTTACATGAACTTTTTGAATATTATGTTTATGTTTATATAAAACTTATTTGTGCAAAATATTAATTGGAATATTATTTATTCTTGTAAAATTGATCATGGTTGCTATAATTGTGGATTGAACTTCTTCTAATTTATATATAACTTATATGAGTCCAATTTTATAAAAATACTGCTATATTTAAGAGATTTATGATTGGTAAACCCATTTTTGGGAGTACATTTATATGGGGGCTAATTTCAATAGGCTTCGTCCTTGTCCTATAAGAAAAAATTCTGCCAAATTTCATCAGTTTGTGTTGAAATTGCGACTTTTAGTTTGATGATATAGATGGACAGATGGTCAGACTGATGGATGGACATTGTAAAATTTAATAATAGATTATTAAATTACATCGCTTTAGATTTCATTTTATACTTTGAATTAAAGAAATATTAATACTATTTTACTATTTTTGTACTACCCTATTGTACTTACTAACAATATTTATATTTAATACTTTCTCGTATTTGTTTGTATAAAGGGTTTATTATTGAGGCTGTTCTGCAGTTGGATAGTCAGCCTACAATTATATTGCATATTCATGTACATACATATATAAATATGTATGTATATGTACATATATATGAAAATATAAATATGTGTAAATGTATGTATGTTTATATTTTATATATTCATAAATTCATTTGTATTCTTATATGATATACATCAATTTGTTGTAGTTTTGTGCAACCCTTTTACTCAGTCATTTCGTTGTCCGCATGATTACATGGTCATAATTTTGAATGGGCCCTTTAGCGCACTAGTGATGAGGAAACAAACTTAAAAACAAAAAATAAAATAAAATAATAAAACACTTAAGTAAAACAATGGAAACCTCAAATAGATGGACGAGTCAAGAAAACGTAGATAATGTGTCAGACAAACAATTTCGTTTCTTTCTTTTGTTTTTGTACTGTTTAGAGTGGGGCTGCACCAGATACATACATACATATGTAGTTACCAGTGAGGATTTGTTTCTACTGCAATTTAACCCAATGCGAGTAAATGACTGTCTGCAATGCGATTATTTGAGATAGGAGTAAGTGTTAAAACATGAGTATGGAAGTAAATACAAGTACATTCATATGTATGTATTTGCTATTATTTTCATTATTAGCGTGCAGTAAATATGTAGTATGATGTAGTATATAGGAGATCGAACATGTAGCAGGAATCATTGACATCATTACTATTGGTTGGCAAAATCAACAGAATATAAATAAATGTACATATATGTTTAAAAACACCAGTAGTATGTATTGTGTACTTAAGTACATATGGCTAATTACAACAACACAATTTATATAAATATATAAAAAGCACAAACAAACAGAAGCCATTTTTAAGGAAGTTTATTTCACTAATTCCAAAATATTAATAGATATATATTTTCAAGATCTTAAAAAGTAATAAAAATAAAATAAAAACGAGAGAAGAAGGTATAGTCGGTCAAGACCGACCATACACCATTGCCTATGTGTACCAAAATTCGGGAAGGAGCCAATTATGGCCTTATACTTGTATTAAGTGGAGAATAAAATCATACTATTGCAGAATATTACGTCGATACTAAGATTCACATGTGTTTATGCACATTTTGGTGATTCTCGAAATTGGATCTTATATGTCACTTATACTTATATAAATGTTATATGTGTCGAATATTAAATTAATAGTGACATTTTTATGGGATTTATGAGCGTTAAAGTGATTTTCGGAAGAGTGGTTCATATGGGATCTATGGTAAATTATGAACCGATAAAACTTATTTATGTCAAATTTCATTAAAATATTTAAATTTTTAAGATATGTTTGAGTGTTAAAACTCTATTCCGGGAAAACATTTGTATGGGGGCTAGGTGAAATAATGAGCCGATCATGACCAAAATCAATAGGCCATAGGCCTTGTGCCATTAAAATCATATGTACTAAGTTTCATCAAATTATCTCTAAAATTGCAACCTGTACTTTGCGCAAAAACTTTACATGGACAGCCAGCCAGCCAACCAGGCGGACGGACGGACGGACATCGTTAAATCGACTCAAAAAGTGA